>QLPC01010870.1:75659-185664 GCA_003314055.1 Lactifluus hygrophoroides | reverse complement strand
GGGGTTCTGAACCAATTTAGCATCTTTATCCCAACGCAAAGGGAGAGCGTACGTTGATACTGCCTAGACTCACTACGTTACGTGGCGCTGTTTCTCATGATAATGCGACCTTGTTTTTCCTTCCGTATTATTCCGCCCATTACGGCGAATTCGTGTTGTGTTGGTGATGAGCCGCGAGGGCCGGCGCTAGTACAATCGATACAAAAACGAGTCATCACCTACTTTTGATATGCTAATCCCCCGACTCCTCTAACGCGCCTGCTGCCAGTCTGTCCTTCACGTCAATTTCCCTATCAGGCCGGACGGGATCTTCTAACGGGACACCCTCACATCCGGGTTATCACGTGTAACTGGCACTTTCTTTCCATTAAGTCCCAGATCGTACGCACCTCTCCGGCCGGGTTTTCTACCGTCACCTCTAACATGGCGAGCAGGTTGCAACAAATCGCGCAGCATATTCAAACGCAGCCGAGTACCATGGCTGGTAAGTTGGATCAAGAGATGGGATTGGTCAATACGCTCATATGGGCCACACCACAGAAAGCTGGAATCATGTGCCTCTCGCTCCGCCGGATAGGTGCGCAATGCTGATGCGTTACACCGAACAGAGCAACGCTTACTCCATCGCGGCAGCATTTTCAAGTTGACCGCGGCATACGAAGCGGATAATTACCCGCAGAAGATCAACCTCGGCGTTGGGGCTTATCGAGACGATAACAGCAAGCCGTGGGTACTGCCAGTTGTCAAAAAGGTATGGAAAGGCTCTACATCTCACTTGCAGGTTTTATATGATGGCATGTTGCAGGCGTCGCAGATCCTTCTGAACGATCCTTCGCTTAATCACGAGTATCTTCCTATCACCGGTCTCCCGGCGTTCGTATCCAGTGCAGCACGCTTGATATTAGGAGAAACTTCCCCTGCTATTGCCGAAGGTCGTGTCATCAGCGTGCAGACAATCTCAGGAACCGGCGCGAACCACTTGGCTGCGCTGTTTCTGAGTAAATATTATCCGTTCAACGGCGACAAGGTCGTTTATCTGAGCGACCCCACTTGGGGTGCGTGTCTCGCTCGTTTTGGTGGTCCGTTTGCGAATGGCTTAGGGATGTCCTGCGTCACGCAGCTAATCACTTTGCCATCTTCAAGAACGTGGGCATCAACCCGCTCACGTATCCATATTATGACCAAAAGACTATTGCGCTTGACTTTGATGGATTTGTAGCGACGCTGAACAGTGCTCCGGAGGGCTCGGTGTTCCTATTGCACGCCTGTGCACATAATCCTACGGGTGTCGACCCCACAGATGAGCAATGGAGGGCCATTGCGGACGTCATCCTTGCGAAGAAGCACTACGCGTTCTTTGACACAGCGTATCAAGGTTTCGCGAGTGGCGATTTGGACCGGGACGCCGCAGCCGTAAGGCACTTTGTGTCGCGTGGAGTGCCAATGCTCGTCTGTCAGGTGTGTAATGGTACGATTTCATTGGCGAGAAGTGTAAACGGGGGTTCATCACAGAGCTTCGCTAAGAACGCGGGGCTGTACGGCGAGCGCGTAGGTGCGCTTCATCTCGTGTTACCGAACCAGGACACTGCGAGTCGCGTGCGCAGTCAACTGTCCGTGCTGCAGAGGAGCGAGATATCGAACCCTCCGTCGTATGGTGCACGTGTGGTCAGCAGTGACAACACTAAATTCACCTGGAATTAGACCGGTTTGATGTTGACATCACCAGGTTGCATTGATTCTGAACAACCCGGAACTGTTCGAAGAATGGAAAGTAGACATACAGACCATGGCTGGCCGAATCATTGCGATGCGCAGAGAGCTACACCGCCTGCTGACGGAAGAACTCAAGACTCCGGGAAACTGGGACCATATAATCAATCAAATTGGAATGTTCAGGTGTGTAGGCAACTATATTACGGGCAAACTCGTCATGCTTAGCGAACATTCATGGGTTTTCTGTGCATTAGCTTCACTGGAATCTCGGCAGCTCAATCCAATGCGTTGATTGACGATGCGCACGTCTATTTGACGTCCAACGGTCGCATTTCGATGGCTGGGTTGAACAGTAAAAACATTCGTTACTTTGCCGAGGCACTAGATCGAGTGGTGCGGACGATCTGAGGTGGTTGTTCACTTGAGAATTGCAGGTCAGAAGTATCTGTAGAAGTCAGTGACAAAGGTACGGAATTACTAGACAACAAATCTTGCGACAGTATGTTCTACTCCAGTTGAAGCGACAAAAATAAAGTCGTATGTACCCCACTCATACCCTCGTACCAGTGAGCGCTACTTATTGTAACCGCCTCAGTGTGAGGATATTCTTGATTTCACTACCGTCTGATCGTCCAGTCCCTCGTGCCCTTCATCACTGGCACTGTATTAGTCTTGGTCTCCATAACAACTCCTGTGCCCGTCTATGGCGGTGTGTGCATCACTGGGGCTCATTCCAAGTGGGATGACGGGGGCCCGGTATCGGTGTTGTCATGGGTACCTCCATCACCTGCACCATCGGCCACGTCCCGCGCGAGCCACACTCTACTCAATGTAACTTAGTACTCATGCCACAAAACCTAATCGAGACCTAATCGCCTAATCAGCGATGCACTGATGCAGGTGGTGTGACCAGGCTAATGGCTATCTTTCATTATCGACGACCCATATCGCTCGTCAGGGAAATTTGGACATGTTCATTTTCCGTATACATAGCCCAAGTACTAGTACTGCGAAATGGTGCGGAAACCCGATACGATACCGAACCACCTCCACTGGTCCCGAACTCGGAGCCTCAAATCGGCGCAAGGCCACTGCTTACCTTATTTGGTAAGCGGCGGTCCCG
This sequence comes from Lactifluus hygrophoroides, assembly GCA_003314055.1. Lineage (NCBI taxonomy): Eukaryota > Fungi > Basidiomycota > Agaricomycetes > Russulales > Russulaceae > Lactifluus > Lactifluus hygrophoroides. The sequence continues at coordinate 182,828 of QLPC01010870.1, read as the reverse complement.
AAGATCCCTGCTGTCTCGTCGCTCTGCTGTGCATCCTACCGAACTTTTTTAGCTTCTGCACCTTGCGGGTGACCTTCACAGAATGCGTTGTTTGTACTTGTGACTCATTTCATTGACTGGTTTGTGTCGTGTTTTCTGGCTCTATGAGGAATAGGAAATGTGTCCGCATTGTGTGCCGATTTTTCCATTGTCTCGCTCGCTAAAGACAGTGGGTTTTATTATTATTCTTCGCTATGGACACACATCCTGGCACAAATACAACTTTTCAAAACCATAAGGCGCCACTCTTTGTCTGCCCTATGTTCTTTTCCTCCTCCGCTGGTAGTACCAATTATCCCTCGCGGTCTGCCCTGGTGACAGGCCATCTCGTCCAGCGAGAATGCCGATACCTCAGAAGAACCTTTTCTCCCGCTTTCTGCTGATCAAAAGTCCTTTTCTTCTTGTCCGATTTGTCCTTTTCTGTCAGTAAGGCCAACTTACTTGGTGTCGATTATGTGTCTCATATAACCCCGTCGATCCCTGTTCTTTATAGCTCTACAACTGTATCTGAGTTTCACTGCGCTGGTATTCGCAGTTTGGAATGTGGGTGCAGGTAGGGCAGCTAGAGCCCACGGTGAGTCTTGTGCTTTCATTTCATCCGTGCTGGTTGACCCAAGAGACGGGTTCTTACAGTTGACGGAGCGTCTGCCCTCTTAATTTTTAATGGTATCGCAACATCCCTTTGTATCACCTCGTACGTCTCCCCTTGCGCAAGTAATCTAACTACCGTTTCGTGACAAAGACATACAGGGCTCTGATGGACGTAAAAATCTCGTCGTCCTTCTCAACTTCGATGATGGGGTTTGAGTGTGCTTGGACGGGTATCTTCACATTGCTGCAAATAGGTACTGACAGCTTCCTTTGCTTATTATCGCGATGTCGCTGATGCCGGAAATAATAGCTGCTTGCATCTCTGCCACATTGCGTGGTCCTCCAGAATTCTGTGAGACGAATGGGCCCCTGTCAATTTGTGCTTCAATCACGATTCTAGTCCCTATCTCTTGGCTGGGCGCGACGTCGCGTGAGTGTAACCTTACCTTCTCTTCCTGCGTAGTTATCGTACTCTTCTTAATCCCCGTCCGATCGATACATAAAGTGCTATCGTACTTTGTAGCAATCTCGACGTTGAGTATCACTCACTCGGGTATTTACCCAGAGCTGTGGTCCAGGTCTGTCTACGATATCGCCTGGTTTGCAGATGGGGACACAGAAGAAGATAAGGGTGGCTCGGCACCTCAACTCCCTCCAATTGACACCTCTGGTGCCACACGTCTATCTATTATTTCGCGTCGCCACTCAACCTCCTCTCTCCCTCGTTACGTGGAGAATCAACCCCTAACTGACCCTGAACGACAAAAGGCACTCCCATCACCCACCTCGTCAAATACCTGGTGGGGGCATCTCCTTCCCGGCCAACCTGGTAGGGATCATCCTTTCCGCTTTCGCCGCGCGAGAGGACCGGAGTATCGGTGGTGGGCAGGCGATGGAAATAAGGATCCTGTATTGCGAGTACAGACCTCGGCTGCATCACAGCCTTCGCTAAACCCATCAGAATCGTTGAACGAGGACGAGCCTATCCCGTCGGGCGATCGATCTCAGTGGTTGCGTGCTGGTCAGGTGTCTCGATTGTGAGGCAATGCGTACGACAACCGAGCGGTGCGTTTGTTGTGGGTTTCAGCTGGAGGCAGGACGCCAGGCTGCCATCCTCGCGGCGTATCCCGAGCTCGTGTATTCCAACCTTCAACCGTGTACTTATTGTCCTGTGTGGGGCTTATGTAGAATGCATATAGTAGCGTACAAGGTTAATACGATCAAGCTTTGAATAGATCCAAGCAACAGTCAACACATGTGGAAGATAATCTCTTATCATTCGACTGAACATTGATCACTACTGATTAGATTGACCATCTAATCTACTTATCTACCACTGCCTTACATCAAAAGGGCTGATATACTCTAGCTTTTGTGCATTGGCAAGAGAAGGAGGGACAGTGGCTAAGCATTGAGTTGTATGCCTCGAGTTCTGCCTTGCGGCGACTTGAAAACAGCCTCGCAAAGAGTTGAGGGCAGGCCAATACGCGCTTAACCACCAGACCATGTCCACCTTTGACTCTGACCCTGCTCTATTTTGCCTTTTACAGGCTTACTCTGCTGTCAAACACCCGTTTTTGTTATCATTTCCTTCACATCTTCCATTTCACAAAGTACATGACTTTGTACTGTCTTCTATCCTCCTCAATACGCACTTATTACAATATCCCTCATCGCATACATATTACAAATATCCTTTTGGAAACGGGTGATCGAACAGCTTGAAATACTACTTGGTGATGAGGCAGGCACAATTCTTTATTTTCACAAATCTATCGATCACTCTTGCACAGGAGGATGCTGAGATCGACCAGCGGTTGTATGCTCGAGTGATTTCCTTGGTTACGATGAGCAAGCCAGCGTATGTTCATCAAGTATGCGAGTTTCCAATCGTTTTCCGAGCGACTTCATCATGATAGAGCTCATAACGTCATTGTATCACCACCATCACCGTTTTTCGTCACTCACTACTGGACGGCAGTTCCGAGTCTGTCCATCGACAGTATCTCACCACCAATGGAACATCGTTTTGTCACTCTGTTCGAGTCTCGAACTACCATCGAGAGTGGTCAACCTATAAGTGACCTTGAATGACAAAAGGCACGGCCATCACCCACCTCGTCAAATACCTGGTGGAGGCGTCTCCTTCCCTGCCAACCCGGGGGATCATCCTTTCCGCTTTCGCCGCGCGAGAGGACCGGAGCATCGGTGGTGGGCAGGCGATGGCAATAAGGATCCTGTATTGCAAGTACAGACCTCGGCTGCATCACAGCCTTCGCTAAACCCATCAGAATCGTTGAACGAGGACGAGTCTATCCCGTTGGGCGATCGATCTCAGTCGATGCGTGCCGATCAGGTGTCCCGATTGCCTCAAATGCGTACGACAACCGAGCCGTGCGTTTGTTGTGGTTTTCAGCTGGAGGCAGGGCGCACTCGCGGTGTATCCCGAGCTCGTGTATTCCATCCTTCAATCGTGTACTCATTGTCTTGTGAGGAGCTTATGTAGAAGGCGTATAGTAGTGTACAAGGTTAATACAATCAAGCTTTGAATAGATCCAAGCAACAGTCAACATATAGTGGAAGATAAAGGCCGCGGCGGCGACGGTAGTCTTGCTAGTCTGTACGAGCTTGAGACTCTAGCCTCGTAATTCTCTCACGAAGCGCTCGATTCTCATCGTAGGCCCGGGTGAGCGCGAGGCGAACCTCTCCCAACTCGCCTTTTACCCTAGCTAGTTCCTTGTCTGTGCCTTCCTCGATCTCTCCGGCACCAACGGCGACACCTATGTGGAAAGGAATGTTCGCGTCAAACCCTCTGGGTGCGGGTACAGACACAGAATCAACTGCTCACCTCCTACCAATTTCAAAAGTCGCCAGAGACGCAGGGTGATGAGCAAGCCGGCCAGCTCGCGCTCTTTACCCTTCAACATGACCTCGAGCACGAACGTGGTTATGATAACGACGGCATCGAAGAGATGGAGAGACGCGTGCGAGACGCGGCCGAAGGGGTTGTAGAATTGGCGCCCGAAAGACCAGAGGGTGAGAGGTATTTCTATGAGGAAGAGAGTGGTGATCGCGGTGGAGATGAGAGAAAGCACCTCCAGCCAGGCTGGAGCGCCGGGTGTTCCAGATGTCTCACAGTCAGAGGATAGAAGTGTATAAGCAAGATCTGCTAGGACGCATGAGGCGTCTATGACGATCTAGTTAGGATTGTGAAAAAAAATGTTTTGAGAAACATTCGACTCGGAGGTGATGGAGACGGACGAGTGCGATGACAAACTTGTGTGCGAAGGAGGATTCGAGGGCTTCAGCAACGCGATCGCGCCAGGTAGAGATCAGGTTTGGCGGAGACCGATCATCTACCTGTCCAGTTTGTCCTTGAGAATAGGATGAGGGGAGAAGGGGTTCTTGCTCGGATGACATGGTTTCTTCCTTTAAGCGAGTCCGTGCTACGCCGACCGACGACGCGACGGGTTTTGACAAATGTGATCATCACTCTGTTACAGTAATTTCGTCGAAGAGTACTGCATATCTCCATAGCTATGTGCCCCCCACTTAGGCTATCGGTCGGGCGCGGCAGGCACAGCAAGTCTCAGTCATTTCACCGATGCCAAGACAGTTACTGTATGATGATCCGAGTCGTCTCTCCCGGCGGCAATGTCAGTTCAGTTCTGAAGTCATTTATTCCTAATTCTGAAAGATGCCACGGTTACATGGGCTGCTGATTCGCTTTCATCGGAACTGATCCTGGCGACGGACTTATGAAAACCGGTATTTCAACCAATCATTGCATTTGGCCCACCACTGATGATGAGGATGAGGATCCCGAGTCTCCCCGGGGTCCTCACGTGCCGCGGACCGAACGAGCCAATTTGGGATGAGTCGCGAGAAACCGACTGCCGACCTGTCTCCTTTTACTTTACTCTCTGTACATTTACGTCCCTTCATGGGCCCCAGCCGGCGCTGGTCAGCTGACAGCGTTTCAAGTTTTCGAGTCGTTCAGAACGGCTTTTTCGTCGAACTAGAGGCGCTCTCGGGGGCCGGTGCACCAAAAGATATATCTGGAACTAATGCTGCGGCCGTTGCGATGAGGAAGTATGGCACATCTAGACCGTGCAACCATGGGAGGCCGAGTAGCCCTCATAGGTTTTCACGAGGGTGATTCTTGCTACATTGGCAGAACGCGCCCGTAGTGATTCCTATCAGGGAATGGTTTGATGCCTGATCCCTGTTGAAGGCGTAGCCAAGTTCACAGCTTGGGCCAGCACGTGACTCGCTTCAGCATGGCGCATCCGAGTGCCAACGCTACGGCGCACGAATTTGATTGGTGCATCACGTAGAACTGTCATCGTGCCAGACCCGCCGTCAATAAGTTTCACAGCCGCTGGCCATGGCAGGGACCCCCAAAAGAGCTGACTCTTGGTAACTCCCTGAAACTCCTTCTTTCGCCCCATCACTGGCTGGCTCAGTTTTTTTAATCCTTTGAACTCGGTATCCGAACGTACTCTGTACTGTCGGGACCCAAGGTGGGCTTGGTCCCCCCACAAATTTTCACTTTCCTTTCCTTCGCATTCTTTTCGATTTCGTTATGAGTGCCTGGGCCGTTTTTCGCAGAGCGAGGACCATTTTGTTTTGTGAGCGTTCGCCTTCTTGTCAACTTTTTCAACGCTGATCTCCATCGTCCCTAGCTCTGCTTATCTTTGCCAGTGTGGCCTGGTCCATCCTTTTCGCTGTTTTCATAGTGCGCGAGTGGTCGCATTTCTCTCAACTTCAAAGTGCGCCAGTTCTTAATATGAGCACCCGTAACTCACCTCACAGCTCTGAACAGAAATTGTAACCGTCCTCTTATCGTCACTCTATGCTTTCACTGCAGTCCTCTTGTATTTAATGTGAGAAACCCCAAATCCTCGATTTCACATTTCCGCCTCAACATCACCAACAGGGCCGTTGTACATTTCCGCTTTTGGTGGGACGTTGTGCGCGTGATAATGCTTCTTCTTGTCCACGCTGGTGAGTCACTGAGCACGAAAATGACGAGCCATTATTTAACGCTTTAATAGGAGGTTCTGTTTGGTTAACGTTTTTCAGTCCTAATCTTCCTTGTCGCGGTTTCGGTGAGTGATCTTACTTTTTTTGTCAGTTCTCTGGACTGAATCCAGTCTCAGGCACCGTGTCTATCTGTAGAGGGTATGTCTTCACGATATTAATCGGGTGCTGGGTCTTCACCGGAATCAGTAAGAGTCCTCATATGCGTACTCCAGTCGCCACGCTAAAGCTTCTCAACTCAACAGTTCTTTGCTATGGTATCATTCTCGGAATCATGGGTTTCGTCCCTCAGCCCGTTGTGTCTTTGCCAGACGATAAAGAAAGCCAATTGCCTCTCAGTCCTTCTTCTTTCGTGGCGGGCAACCCCTTCACCGAACGGCCAACCCTATCCTTCTACTCCGTTGACTCACGCACCGGACTAGTTACTTATTCGGACGCGGGTGAATCATCAGAGGAATCACTTTCTCCCGGCCGCGTATCGGACCAGGACATTCTCTCACCACCATTTTCAACGCATTCACGATCATCAACAATTAGCATTGGCATGGAGGTGCAGAGCCCTGCAACCTCTGGAGCTACACCGCGCGGCGGCGCTGCTTCAAATACCCCGGCACTGAAATCTACTCTCGGCAATAAGCTACAGCCAACAAATACCTATTCACGACCCTCTCGACCAAGTTCGCCTAGCGCACATTCATTCCACTCCACCGCTGCAAGCGTCCACTCCAAATGGGCGGCGTCGACTCCCCACGTTGCTCGCCCTCCGGTCGTCGCACCACGCGCTGCGCGCTCTCAAAAAGCCGGCGCGTTCCCAGGGTTGCCAGCTCCCTCCTCAGCGCATCGTGCACCTCTCAGGGCATGGGGACAGAATGCAGCTCTTAAGCGCAATGCTACAGAACCCACTAAAGCAGCTCAACAACAACGTCATGGCGTGGGTTCTGCACGTCGGTCATATATTCCCCCTTCCATAAAGAACTCCCAGCAGCAAAGGGTCGATGAGGAGCAGGTATTGGACAAGGCGCAGTGGCAACGACTCGTGTTGACTGCGGCGGCGGCGAAACGTTAGATACGTACGTGTATATTTTGAGAACTCTCCAGAGTGAATGGCAAACGGTGATGTTATCAAGCTACGGGGTGGTTTTCCCTGTGTAGTGGTAATTATAATCACCCGGCTTGTGTGTCCGTTTGCTCCCAAGCATGCATGTAGTTCGGTATGCTTAGATGCATCGCGCTCCATGGGGTTGGGTAGTTATGGGACATTACCTCTGCGGCCCCTTCGTATGTAGTTCTGTATGTATGTCCACATGCACCCTCGACCGTGTATGGGAAGTATATCCACTGCCATTCCGGAAGACGATATATAAAGATCTTATCGGCCCTGCATCGTGATGGTGACCCGAATAATTCCCTTTACAGGTCATCCGTGCTTTGGGGTTCTCGGGGATGACAGCCGCTTAAGCCAATCTTTCTTTTTACGAATCCATTAACACGCACATCGGGTTCAGCACCATACACAATACATTCCTGGGGTTACTACTAGTAACCATTTGAGCTCAAACCTCTAAATTTAATCTGACACAAGATGACTAGTACTCCCCGAGCTTGGCTTGCCCACAATACTGTCTATGTAACGCAGATCTGCTGTAGCTCGGCGAACATACGCTCTTGTTGATTGGCGAGCGCGTCTTAGTAGTATGTTGATAGCGTCCACTCTCAAGCGCGAGCGACTGAGATGTTGCAGATGAGTTCCACCTGTAGGACGAATGCACATTTCAGGGTTTCTGGCTACCTGCCAGTGCTGGTACAGTACCGTGACGATGGGAAGAAGGACAAATGAGGCATTCATTCAGCGTAAACGCCGCATTAATACAGCCGTTGCCTCTTTCCATGCGTAATTTACTACCGACATGTACTAGCAAGTGTGCGGTATTTGGGAGGCCCTTGATCTCGATACAGTATCGATCACTCTAATTGGTTCTGGTGGAAAAAGGCGAGAGTCGGACCGACATCCATGTTATGCCATGCCGGCACTGGCAAAGAGGGGGATGGAAATCGTCCACCTGGGCCAGGGTCGGGCATCAAGGCCCAGACGCCGACTCAACCTGCACCCTGTAGGGAAGGCGGTTCGTCAACGACACGACAAGCCAGGCGACGTGTTCCTTAAAGATGGCACGTATTCAGGAGCGTTTTTAAACTTGGAAATAAAGTGTCGTTCCTCAAGGGACCAGGCTTGACGAAAGGAATTTCCGGGTCCTGCATGTACTGTGGCATTCCCTGTGACACCTAAGCAGCGAGTTGCGATGAGGTTGGTTTCTTTTAATTTATCCTTCAGACGTTGTGCCCTTGATAGAGAGTTTTGTAAGAGGCTGGTTTCAACAACCACCTCTTCTCCCTTGACCTGGTGTTTTTCCCAGTCAACAGTGGGGTTAAATTCTTTTAGCCATGGGTATGGGCAACTGCCGCTTGCCACTGGCGGCCACCGACGAGTTGGAGATCCGCGGGTCGAGGTGGGTAGATCACCCATCAAGCTCTTTGACGACGTGATGGCCGATAGCACAACAAAACGCAGTACTGTGGGAAGGGAGGTTTAATTCAAGTTGATGGGGATGACGATGTTGCTGGCTGTGCGCGTCATTTGATGTCACGTTACAGGTGCCGTAGGCACGGGCGACTCGGACTTTGGTACCGGAACCGTCCCAATGATGGCTTCGTTCTCGTTCTACACCTACACACGTATATTTTCGCACCGCGCAACCTTCCGCCATAGCTTAGCAGGGACAACACGCACTTTATGGAAGGCCCCAGCGTTATCAACGCCCAGAGCATATTCGCGTCCTCTGAACAATTTAAATCATGACGCCGCTATTAGAACGGTTGCAGCAGGCCTCGCCAGCGTCGGTCTGGGACTTTCGCTCTACACGAATTTCCAAAAATTGAACTGCGAGTGTGAGAAACTCCCCTATTCTACCCTCACGACGAATGCCTCTTTTATGAAAATTAAATTAAACTTTGGTACAGCCAGCGCTGCTTCGTCTCCACCGCCTTCAAGATGGGCATCTGTGGAGTCGTCAGACCTTAAGGGTCTCCCTCCTCCACCCGAGTCCAGCGTCAATATGTATGAGCTCACATTCGGAACCGTCTGTGGCGTTTGCGCCGGAATTTTCGTCAAGAAGGGAGCCAAGGCCCTCGCATTCTTTTTCGGCGGAGTGTTTGTCTTGTTACAGGTAAGCCAATCACATCCCATGGAACCTTATGCTTATGCACATCCTAAATAGTATCTTGGCTCCACGTCAATAATCAAAGTAGACTGGTCAAGGGCCGCTACTCGTTTCGAGGGTCTGTTCTATACTACGGAAGTGAATGGGACTAAAAGGCCGCCGACTGTCTACTCATTGTGGAGATGGCTGGTGAACTTTTTAACGGCTGATTTCCAACCGCGAGCCTCTTTCCTAGCCGGGTTTGCCTTGGGCATAAGAGTCGGTTAGCTTAGCCGTGAATTGTTGCGAGATTGTGTGTAGTTCTGCAAGCTCCCACGTAGCTTATAACCAGTTTCTTTTTAGGGAGACATTTCGAGTTATGCAAGGTGAATACATATACAACAGTATCGTAGGTATATGAGACAGATCTAAGCATCTATGACACGTAAAGAATGATGAGCATTATTAATTAGTATCTATTATTACTGCGGCAAAGAACACTGTAAAGGCTGGTTGAGGCAAAGGGCTCGATGGACATATTAGATCAATCCTTTCCATCGTTGCCACAGTAGAATGCTTGCACCGTAAGATAGGAAGGATGCACCAGTACACACCCAGAATGTGAGGCTCCAGCATGTGATGCCAGTGCAAACACCGTCACCAACATTATTGAGCTCTGAGACAAACGCATATAAGTACGAAAAGAGGGGTGTTCCAAGAAAGGGGGCATAGGTTAAAATGCCAAAGTTCCGCCCAAAGTCGCGGCTGCCCCAGATAGATGATACAATGCCGGGCCTAGGTGGAGCAGGAACTGTGAGCAGTGTGCGGGAAAAGAAAGCAGGAACCGTGACACACAGAATAGTGAATGTGATGCCATAAGCAGCACCAGTGGCAATGCTAAACCATTCAATAGGCAAACTGTGAACGTGGAATATCTAGAGCTCATACCTAAGCATCCAAAGATCATCTGGAGCTCTGACGGCTAGCTCTTGATAGATAAATGTGCCTGCCAGGAGAAGAGGCACCCAAGATAGAAGCACAACTCTACTGACATGATACCTTTGAGGGAATGGTGACCTGTTGCCAGGTATGTGGGTAGTGAGAGGGGATATGATGTCCACAAGAGGGCCAGAAAGGAGGCGTGAGAGCGTGTTGGAAATGGAAATAAGGCGGACTTGGGTTGTAGTTGCAGTTTCTGCAGAGGAAGAGAAGATCCTTGTACCAGAAGTAGATTTCGGGCACAGAGAAAGGACAATGGTCCCGATATTTGAGATGATCATTTCACACTGCAGAAGTTTAGCGTACGACCTACGTGGTACGATAAAATTGCGAACTCACAGAACCAAGTATGATAAGGGTGATGAGAGCAAGGAGCCAGAAGTGAGGGTCTTTAAATAGTCCTAGGATGGAACCGCCTTCGTCACTGGGTTTAACATGCCTATTTGACTGGGGGTCCTCATTGGTTAGAAGGGGCTGGGATTCATCAACTGAACACTCTTCATCATCACTAGAGACAGCAGTAGAAGTATCACTCTCTGATGTTGATGTGACCCGGTGCTGAGATTTAGGTAAATGCAAGTTGAAGGCACCGACAAGGTGGACAATGCCAGAAGTGATGGCCAAGAAAAACAAGAAATGGGTGACGTTCAACCCTGTGGACGGGTTGGTGAAGTACCTGGACGCCAGGAGAGAGAGGAATAGAGGAGACAAGCCAAAGAGTGCCGTGCTTGCCCCCGAGGCAGCACCAAGGTGTTGGGGGAAAGCCTTGGAGGCAGCGAAGAGAGAAGAGAAAAAGCTTTCGTATATAGTGCGTGAGGGTAATACAGGGTAGACATTGTGGGGACATACGAGGACGCTGTCCCGAGTCCCAGTATGAAGAAACTCGCCGTGAGCACCTTGAAAGATGTCTTGGATGGCGCTATGATGTCGTCCGGAGTCTTTGCAATCTCTGCAGCGAAGACACTAAAACCGACAGAGAAAAGGAAGGAGGAGGCCAAGGAACACGCCCAGGGACCATATTCATCAATGACCTTGCCAATAAGAGCGGCGAACGGATATTGGCCTATCATGCCGCTGGGAGATGGTTCAGAAAGAATGCACGCCAGGGCAGTTGAAAGTCTCACAGGAGTGCGATCGTTGTCAGCTGTGGTTGTGTGAGCTTGAGATGAAGTGCGAGGGAGGGTGCCAGAAGGGGGAACGTGAAGATTCCGCCAGCAAAGAGACTACGGTTACAAAGTAGAAGTGAGATTTGGTAATAAGAAACAGTATAGAGACATACGCATTTGTGGCAATCGATAAACAAGTGAGGAATAGTCTGATATTGTGAAGGATGGGCATGGCGAGCTCGAGAGTGACCTATCCTGACTCGGTGAGCGGTGCCAGCGTAGCGCGCAAAAGCAGGAGCACGTGACGAACGCGTTTAATGCGCGACGCGGAATTGATCAAGTCAAGTCGATACCATCATGCGAACTTATGCCAGCTCTCGTTCTTCTCGCGTGCCCTTGCGTTCATCATCTCCATCCGACCTGTCTTCTCAAGAACACTCAAGAAAGCGTCCCCTCGCCGAACGTCTATCATTCCACAACACACCACAACCTCTTAAGCGCGCTCGCACTCTCGCCTCCAGTTCCACCTCTACTTCTACTTCTAAGCACAAACCAAAGCATAAATACAAGAGCAAGGAGGACCGCCCCCCAAAGACCCTCACTCAGCTCCATTTCACGCTCGATTCTTCCATCCTACGTACATGTCCTCTTTGCGATCTTACTTACACCAAGGGTGCCCCGGAGGACGAAGCCTTGCATAACTCCCATTGTGCAAGAGTCCAGAAGGGTATGCAATGGCGTCGCGAAGAAGAAAGAGCAGCTGCCGAAGCTCAGGTCTCCGAGATCGCCACTGGAGTGAAGCTCAAGGATGGCAAGTCAGGCCGGATAATATCGATCAATGCCGATGCTGGCGGAAAGATCGGCTCAAAGGTATGGTTCAATAATCATGATGAAAGCCCGCTGTCTGACGGAAAACCGAACGATCGCTTCACTTCATAAAAGCTTGCCACACTTCTACAGACTATATCTCTGCACCTTTCCTCACCTCCACTTACGCGCGACGTTCTCCGCGTCTCGAAGGCTTACCTTTTTCTCCTTCCCTCTGAGAAACCACTTTCCTGCGAAACGATAGCGGGCTGTGTAATTGCCACCCACATCTCCACTGCGATGGCCATCGCCTCTCCAGCAGAGGTCCGGGGTCCTCTTGCTGATACATCTTCAAAAGCGAGCCCCATAGCCCCCCCTACAGCGCGCCTGGTATCTGTGGACCCCAGTTCTAGCCTATTTTGCAAACCAGAGCCTCTCCCAACGCCGATGGGTATTCCGCGTTTATTTGTGCCCTCTGCATACCAACGGCGCGGCATTGCTCTCCGCTTGCTCGATGCTGCAGCCGCAGGTTTTGTACATGGTTGTCCCCTCAATCCCCGTCGGGGTGAAGTCGCATTCACCCAACCTACCGCCTCAGGCAAGGCCCTGATGGAGAAGTGGGGCGGCGGTGGCGTACGAATATATCAAGAATAGATGTATATACCATTTATCACTTGTATCTGTTACTTGCCAAATGTACGATTCTGTCACTAATTGACTTTAACCGCCTCACTTGCAACGAACAAATTGTAACGGTGCACTTAAAAGTATATTTACCACATAGATATCCCATACCCATACATTAGAAATTTGACAGTTACAGAAAGCTATTCCACCGAAACTGACAGAGGAAGAGGAAGAGAATCTGCATGGGTCAGACGAGTAGGTAGGGACCACGGTGATATGCCATTTATGCTGCGACGGATATTACAACTGCGTTTCCGTTGAGGATAGGGCCTCCATTGAGAACTTTGCTTGGGGGCGCAATGAAGTGCTGCGAAAGCAAAATAAAATGTTCAGGCCATGTATTGCCAAAAAGCCTATTAGAAATGCTTACTCTAGTCTTGATGCCTCCAGCAGCCGGGAGTCGGGTGTTACCCACGAGCCACATGTCTACTTCAGCTGCAGCGCCACGCCCCTCACTATCAAGATTTAACGCAATCAGACTAAGCTTGTGCAACACAGACCAGTTGACACTTACTTTATACCCCAAACAATCAACGACTGTCCACGGCGGCAGTCACCTGCTGCATAGACTCCCTCCACATTGGTCGAGTATTTCTTGTTGGGCGTTTTGATATTCGAGCGTGCATCTTTGCTCACTCCAAGAGCATCAATCACGTCTGACTGTGGGCCCAAGAAACCCAGGGCAAGGAACACAAGTTGCGCAGGGAAATACTTCTCTGAGCCGGGCACTTCTTCCATCTTCCAACGACCCCCACTGTCCTTTGTCCATTCGACGCGCACTGCAAGAAATTTTGAGTAAATCCGGAAAATAATAGGGTAGTCACAGCGAGCGCTTACCTGTCTTAAGACCTTGTAATTTACCTTCGCCGTCAACGACGAACTCCTTCGTCGAGATACTGTATTCACGGGGGTCTGTAAGCGCGTACGTCAGTAACGATCGACTACACATTTGGAAATGAGACTTACCATTGCCGAAGTGCGCAGCGACCTCGGTATGCCCATAATCCGTGCGGAAAATGCTGCTCGAGACTTAGCTTTTACAGTGACTAAAGTAAACGACATCCAGACGCACCGAGGCCATTGGGGCCAGGGGTTGTCACGGCCACGCGACGCGGGCGGCTGAGGGAGTAGCTCGAAGTTTGTCACTGACTTCGCGCCATGCCGCATAGCCGTGCCTATACAGTCATTTCCTGTATCACCACCTCCGATGACGATAACGTCCTTGCCCTTGGCATTGATATAATTTCCATCTTGCAGCTCCGAATCTAGAAGTGATTTGGTGTTCAGCTAATCATAACGATATAATCTCGGTCAGTGCCGCCAGATAATATCCGGATAACGCGGAGTATAACTAACTTGTAGATAATCCATCGCGAAATGGACGCCATCTGCATCACGGCCTGGTATTTTCAAATCCCGGGGCCAGGTTGCGCCGGTACATAAAACCACCGCGTCGTTCTTAGCATAAATCTCATGAACGTCGATGTCCACGCCAACGTGTGCGTTCGGCACAAATACCTAAAAGACGTTTTTTTGATGCTCCCTAAAACGTGGAGTGCACGAGTCTTACCACACCCTCCGCGGCCATTAGGTCTAGACGGCGTTGCACAATTGATTTGTCGAGCTTCATGCTAGACGTGGGAAGTTTTGAGCATCTAACCCCTCTCTGATACAACGATACGTACTTAGGGATTCCATACATGAGGAGCCCACCCATGCGATCGTTACGATCATAAACTGTAACCATGTGTCCTGCTTTATTCAATTGGTCCGCGCATGCGAGACCTGCTGGACCAGAACCGATTATGGCAACCCTTTTGCCCGTACTGAAAGTCGGCGGATTAGGAGCCATCCAACCCATTTCAAAGGCCTACGTAAATGAAATCAAGAAGGTGAGTTATGGGAAGGAGACGGTTTAGTCACCTTGTCGATGATTGCACATTCGATGGACTTGATGCCGACAGGCTGCTCATTGATTCCTAGCACACAAGCGCCCTCGCACGGTGCAGGGCAGACCCTACCCGTAAACTCAGGGAAGTTATTTGTGAGCAACAGGCGATTCAACGCATCCTGCCACTGGCCCTTGAAGACGAGATCATTCCACTTTGGAATGACATTTGAAATTGGACAGCCTGTATCTGACTGACAGAACGGCACGCCACAATCCATGCAACGCGCAGATTGGTATTTCAATTCACTTTCCGTTAAGCGACTTGAGATCTCCCTCCAGTCCTTCGTGCGTTTTCGGGGGGGCCTATACGCCTCTCCAAGGCGTTTGTATTTCATAAATCCGCGCATCTTGTCCAACTTGTGCAAGCGCTGCTTCGTTGAGGCATCATCGGCCATCGAATCCTCAAGATCGACGACTGATGGCTCATGGCGCTTGATGGGCATGAGCTGTGGAACTTGGGGCTCTCTGGGAGTGATAGGAGTGAGCATACCCCCAAGGTCTTCAGCTGCGAGATCGACTTGGCTCGCAGTCCTCGACGGAATAAGATCGATAACGCTCTGACGTAACTTTTCTTCCTTGGCTCTGGCCGCTTGCTCCTCCAACACGCGTCTATAGTCGAATGGCATCACACGGACGAACTGGGGCAGGATGTGATGGAAGTCACGTAGAATTCGATCGGCAACTTCGGAGCCTGTATAATGACGATGATCTTCGATGAGGCTACGAAGTTGGGCGATTTCGCGTGGTTCTGAGACTTTCCCAAGTTCGACCATTTCCATATTGACTTTTGAGGCGAACGTGTGGGCAGTGTCCAACACGTACGCGATACCACCGCTCATTCCCGCAGCGAAGTTACGCCCTGTGGTGCCGAGAACGACTACTCTTCCGCCTGTCATGTACTCGCACCCGTGATCGCCGGTGCCTTCAACGACAGCGTTGGCACCGGAATTCCGAACAGCAAACCGCTCTGCAGCGATACCACGGATGAACGCTTCGCCAGAAGTTGCGCCGTAAAGGCAAACATTGCCGATGATGACGTTCTCTTCTGCCTTGAATTGGGCAGCACGCGGAGGGTAGACGATGATGCGACCACCAGAAAGTCCCTTGCCAACGTAATCGTTGGCGTCGCCTTCAAGTTCGATCGTTATACCCGGGGCAAGGAATGCCCCGCAAGATTGTCCCGCTGAACCTTTCATGCTTATATGAATGGTATCCTTTGGAAGTCCTTCTTCTCCGTAAAGCTTGGACACGCGGTAGGAAAGTGTGCTCCCGAGGGCGCGATCAGTGTTAACCACCGGGCATTCGATGTGAACTGGGAGTCCCTTAGTGAGCGCAGGTTCTGATTCATCGATGAACTTGTTGTCGAGGCGGATATAGAGTTTGTGGTCCTGCTGACGAACGCGATAGGTCGCAGCACCGGGACGCATCTTCCATGCAGGTCTCAAGATAGCCGACAGATCGAGATGTCTAGTCTTGGCGGTGCGAAGGCTCTCGTCAACCTTAAGCATGTCGGACCGGCCAACCATCTCATTGATGGTTCGGAAGCCAAGCTTTGCCATGTATCCGCGAAGCTCTTCGGCAAGGTAGTAGAAGAAATTAATGACCTGCTCTGGCTGACCGGCAAATTTAGCGCGGAGTTGTGGATCCTGGGTGGCAATGCCGACAGGGCAAGTGTTGACTACGTTTACAGGAGTGTCAGGGTAATCTATAACTGGTGGGATAGGGTGGATCGAACTTACGATGACATTTCCTCATCATGATACATCCCATAGCGATCAATGGTGCAGTTGCAAATCCCCATTCCTCGGCTCCGAGGAGACAAGCGATCGCAATATCGCGACCAGTTCGTATCTGTCCGTCGGTTTGCACGGTCACACGACCACGAAGATCGTTCAAGACGAGGGTCTGGTGCACTTCAGACAGACCAAGTTCCCAAGGAAGTCCAGCGTTTTTGATTCCCGTCCAGCGTGATGCGCCGGTTCCTCCATCATGTCCCGAAATAAGGATATGATCTGCCTTTGCCTTCGCAACACCGCTTGCGACGATGCCCACACCTACTTCGGACACCAGCTTCACCGAAACGCGACCGCGTGGATTGGAGCATTTCAGATCGTAGATGAGCTGCTTAAGGTCCTCGATGGAGTAAATGTCGTGGTGAGGTGGAGGGGAGATGAGACCGACGCCGGCGGTGGAATGGCGCGTGCGGGCGATAGTCCAAGACACTTTGTGGCCAGGAAGTTCACCGCCTTCGCCAGGTTTCGCGCCTTGAGCCATCTTAATTTGTAGTTCATCTGCGTCCGCGAGGTAGTTCGAGGTGACTCCGAAACGTCCCGATGCCACCTGCTTGATGGCAGAGCGCATGGTGTCCCCGTTACCTAATGTCTGGGATCGCTCGGCATCCTCACCGCCTTCGCCGGTATTCGACTTGCCACCAAGTCGATTCATGGCAATTGCGAGAGTCGAATGGGCCTCCATGGAAATTGATCCATACGACATGGCTCCGGTGACGAAACGGCGAACGATTTCATTCCAAGGCTCCACCTGGTCGACAGGAATGGGTGTGGCCTTTTCATAGAAGAAGTCCAGCAAGCCGCGAAGATGAATGCTCTTTGATTGATTATCTGCGTTGCGCGCATAGGTGTTGTACGCGTTCTGGTTCTTCTCCTGTACGGCATCTTGGAGATTGGCAATGCCCTCTGGGTCATTGATATGTGGCTCTCCACCGTCGCGCCAGTGATACTCGCCGGACTCTGGCATCCCGGGAGAGATGAAGGTTTCGCGAGATGGCCAGCCACGCTCGTGGAGTTCGAACGCGTCCATAGCAAGGAGATCAAACGTTGCACCTTGCACACGGCTGGCCGTACCGATGAAGCACCGATCGATAACTTCGTGGTGCAGACCCAGGGCCTCGAATATTTGGGCTCCCTTGTATGATTGGAGGGTGCTAATGCCCATCTTTGACATGACCTTTAGGATGCCGTTGTCCAGTGACGTTCGGTACTTCTCCATAAGCTCGTTCAGAGCCATGTCATCCTTCACCCTATCCGCGTAAAAGGTCAGGAACCTGACTAATCGAGCACTAATTCGAAGAACAATATCTCACAGGCCTTCACGCGCAATCTTGTGAATAGTTTCCATCATAAGCCATGGACAGATGGCATCCGCACCGTATCCAACGAGCACACAGATGTGATGCACCTCCCTGGCTTCTGCAGTCTCGACCATAAGCGCAATTTTGGCGCGACTCTTTTGAAGGACGAGGTGATGATGCACTCCTCCGCAGGCAACGAGGGTAGAAAGGGGCACGCGAGTTGGGGAGGTCGCTCGATCAGAAAGGATAACAACCTTCATTCCGTCGTCGATAGCTTGAGTAGCCTCTCTGTACACCCGATCCAGCGCCTTTTGATATCCGGGAAGGCCTTCATCCTTCGGAAAAGTGAGATCGATAGTACGGGACGGCCAGGTGGTGTATGCGGACTTGAGATTCTTCATGGCATTCATTTCTTCAATCGAAAGAACAGGAGAAGGTAGAAGGATGCGGTGACACTGTTCTGGTTTCATTTCCAGGAGATTTCCCTCAGGTCCGACATAAGTCTCCAGGGACATGACGATACTCTCTCGGATTGGGTCGATGGGAGGGTTGGTGACTTGTGCAAACAGTTGACGGAAGTAATCATATATGATCCGCGGTTGAGTGGACATGGCGGCGAGTGGTGCATCGTTCCCCATAGAACCAAGTGCTTCCTTTCCTGTACTGACCATGGGAAGCATAAGAAGGTTCAGTTGTTCCACAGTGAAACCGAAAGCTACCAGCCGGGCATCGGTGCTCAGTGGTGCGTCATCGACAATTGGATCAACCGACTGAGTGCGTGTAACACGTTTGACGATGGCTGGAACTCGAAGCACATTACTCTCAATCCACGAAGCGAAATTCTGCTTTCCCGCAGTATTCCTCTTTAGTTCCCTGTCATCAACAATGCGGCCTTCGCCGGTGTCGACCAGAAGCATTCTTCCCGGTTTCAGGCGACCCTTAGAGACTACCTTTTCCGGGGGAACGAACAAAGCCCCGACTTCGGAGGCGCAGATGATAATATCCTCGTTCGTGACGACAAATCGACATGGGCGCAGACCATTGCGGTCCAGGTTGGCCCCAATGTAACGACCGTCCGAGAAAGCGAACAGTGCTGGTCCATCCCAAGGCTCTTGAAGGCAAGCTGCCCAGTTATAAAATGCGCGCTTCTCCGGCTCCATGCTGTCGTTGCCTTGCCAAGCTTCTGGGACGAGCATCATCACGGCCTCGGGAAGGGTGAGGACTCCATTGACTACAAGCAACTCCAGAACATTGTCGAAAGCCGCGGAGTCCGAACCTCCCGCTTCGATGATCGGATAAAGAAGGTCAAGCTGATCTCCGAAGAGAGTGGAGTGGAGGACGCCCTCTCGGGCGTGCATCCAGTTCTTGTTGCCGCGGACAGTGTTTATTTCACCTGTGCATAACCATGTCAACCAATGGTGCCTCTTCTGGAAGTCAAGACCGAATTCGCTTACCATTGTGAGCCGCCCATCTCATAGGTTGAGAGCGATCCCAGCTTGGGAATGTGTTCGTCGAAAATCGGGAATGCACCAAGGCGAAGTGCGAACAGTACAGGTAGTGGTTGAGGTCATGGTAGTAATTGTATACTTGAGAAGGCGACAACTGTCCCTTGTAGACAATGTTCTTGGACGACAAGGAGCAGACGTAAAAGCCTTTCGCGAGCGTACTTTATACAGACAAGTCCGATATGTTGAGCTCAGGCGTTGCACAGAGATAGAAAATCACAAACATGCTATGGGTTGCGTGCTTGCGGAGGACGTAGAGCTGCCTCTCGAACTGTTTCTCGTCAAAACGACCCCGTTGGCTGACAGTGCCGTCTCCGTAGTGAGCGCGGAGAACAACAAAGGGTTGGAGAATGATGGGTTCGGTGCTGCTGGCAGCAGGTCCGAGAATGGTGCCATCGGTAGGCACCTCACGCCAACCAAGGACCCTGAGGCCGAGGTCATCGGCAATTTTGGTGAAGATAGACTGCTGTTTCTGCAACAGTGACGAATCGTTGGCGTTGAAAAAGACGTTGCCGACGGCGTATTCGCCAGACTCTGGCAAGGTCGCGCCAAGGTCTCTCTCTGTCTCACGCTTAAAGAACGCATGAGGGATACCAGTCATCACACCAGCACCGTCCCCATCGCGGCTGTCGGCGCCGGTGGCTCCTCGATGGGTCATGGCACAGAGTAGCTGCCTGGCATCTGAGACAATCTTGTGATTCTCTTTACCCTTGATGTGGCAAATGAAGCCGACACCACAAGCATCTTTCTCGTATTCATTCATATACAGGCCTTGGCTGGCGGGCATTGCGCCAGCCCATGAGGAAGGATCGCGTAGTACGGCATGAAAGCTGTCGATAGAAGACTGAGGAGCGAATTCCTCAACTAGGGGGATGGAAGGATCAGGAAGAATATCGAAGGGAGGGGGAGAGTGGGACATAGAAGAGCTGTGACCTCTCAGGACTCAGGAGAGAGATTGACTGACGCTGGGAGCGAAAGGGGGCGTTGGCCGATGAAAAATTCTTCACGCTAAAGAAATGAGAGCGTGAGGTATTTGACGTACCCCCGGAACAACGGAAACGGGAATGTGGAGTTCCGAGCCCATATCCGAGTCGTTATCTTTAACCCACCTCTACCCGAATCTATCCGTATTATCGGCCGACTCCTCCCTCATATCCTCAAAAGATCTAGTTTGGGTGGTCATCTGCCTCATTTGAGTCATATACATGTGTTTGCTTAGCCAACCTAGCGGGAGCTGCGTTATCACTAGCAACGCCACGGCACGGGATAAATATTCATTACGATATATACAATTGTTTGCTCCCGCATCCCCTCTCACGTCCCCTCAACCGGCGCCGTCGTGCAGAGCACAACAAACCGCAGCTAACAAAGTTTCAAAAACCAGGCAAACCTCTTTTCAGGAACACGAGGAACGGACCTTTGTGATGCCCATTATATTGTCTGACAGTCTCTCCCGAGGCCATCTCCCACAGCCGTGCAGTGTGGTCAGAAGACGCTGGTGGCGTATCAGAACAGGTACAATTCGATAATTGGCTCAGGGCTGCTCTCACCAGTCACAAGATATGCCGAGTCAGCACTAAATGCGCAATCCCACACCCAACGTTGGTGGCCCTGTAATACCTTTTCAAGCTTGAACTCGTAATTGGACGAGATCGACCAGATCTTCACTGTGGTGTCCGCTGAACAAGTGGCGAGATATCTGCCTTATCTCAGATGAGAAGCAGCGAGGAACCAAAGAAGATTCCGTACTTCACATCAGGGCTGAGAAGACAGCGTGTCAGATACTTGTTGTGCGCCTGAAATTTTGTGACAGCTTGGAAGCGGGGTAAACCCAGACCCTCCTCATTGATCTTCCATACATAGCACTTTCCCTAAAAAAACCCTATCATTCGTATGGATGCGGCTTGGCAGCCATGTGTATCTGTTACCTTGTTGTTACCAGCGACTAGACATGATCCATCTGAGGCTAGCGTAACAGATCGTATTGGGACGTCTCCAGCCGGGGTCTTGGATCGTTTCAAATTAGAGCGTGACAGTGGTACTCGGAATGAGGAACTCGTACAAGCTCGTGCGTGCAAATGTTTTCAGATAAATCCCATTGCTTGATTCGTCCTGCTTGGTCGCACGAAATGAGCTCGCCTTGGTTCGGATGGACACAAACATCGTTGACTGCGCAATCGGGCAACTTGTCATGATCGTGATATGAAGTAAAAGACGTAAAAGCAACCTGGAGCCTCGTTGTTGTAGTTGCGATGTAAGTGCGTATTCCTGGGAAAGGTTGGCCCAAGCGAAGGGCGGTGCACATCTGAGCTCACCGGAGATCCCATATCTTGATAGTCCCATCTTCACTTCCTGTCACTAGCCACTTTCCCTGACTATGAAAAGAGACCGAAGTGACATTAGAGGTGTGGCCTTCAAAAGTGATAACCTGTATTCCTCGATTGAGAAGAGGGGGCGAGTGAAGACAATCGAAGATCTGATTACAGGAGTAGATGAAGAACTGGCAATCTCGTATACGTTTACTTTCTTATGTATTGCTGCAGCCAACAAACGCTTGCTATAGGGAAGTAGATCAGGCGATCGGATCAAGACCGGGGTACACGCGGACGCACTCTGGGGAGATTGCGAGACGATTTACTTGCTATGTGAGCATTGGCAACTTGGAGGTGAGGGAGGTTGCAGATAGGAGAGTATTTCCTCACCCCTGATTCCCCTGAGCGAGCGATAGTGCGGGAGCAGATACCACTCCAGGCTTCCCAGAAGCGTATCTCATGGTCGTAAGAGCCCGTGACAAGAATAACCGACATGTCATGCCGGGCAGGAGGGGGGGCCACAGGCTGATTGGGCATGGTATGGATATGATAGGACTTTAGCAGATAGGGGGAGGCAGTTCTTTCGATGGAGAGTCTTGACTCGGGGTCGGTCTCGAGGGTCGAGGGAGCGAGCCAGGGAGAGGAGGAAAATGATGGCAAGCCGGGCCGGATAGCCGAAATACAATGTTTGACC
This sequence comes from Lactifluus hygrophoroides, assembly GCA_003314055.1. Taxonomy (NCBI): domain Eukaryota; kingdom Fungi; phylum Basidiomycota; class Agaricomycetes; order Russulales; family Russulaceae; genus Lactifluus; species Lactifluus hygrophoroides. The sequence goes on along the minus strand of QLPC01010870.1, from coordinate 160,806 downwards.
CCCGACTTGGCTTAGCTTGGCGCTCAGGCTTAGGGCATCCTCATGTTCCACATCCCTTGTACCCTCTCGTACTCCTTCATTCATTCATTTTTCTCTCCTTCCATGCTCTGCCGTGGTCCTCTTTCACCATTTGTGATTGTGCTCCGCCCTTCATGTACCACCGCTCTATGGGAATTCTTCCACGCTCCAACCATGCGTCAGATCGCGGCGCATCCAATCAGTCACCACCTTCCGTGAATGTATGCTGTGTTTCCACTCTTGCCTCGCTCGATCCAATGAACACCACACCATCCGACTGAAGCCTCGCCCGATACAACATCCCCGACTGAACATGCCTTGTACGGGATGCGCATGGTTTTTGTCGGCCTCGCGGTAAGATTACGTGTATTCTGGTAACCGTGCCTGCTTCTTTTCTTTCCGAGAAACTTCTCGTTACTGTATGGCGCCCCTCCGCCTCCGGGAACCCTTTACGCTTTCGGCAAAGACTTTTCATTTTTATTGCATACCACGCCATGCAGTATTACATTGGCCCTGGTTCCCAGCCCACGCTTCGAGGGCCTCGACCTTTAACCGGTTCCGAAATTTCGCCATCTCGCCACGCCATGGAAATTGTAACGTGTTCGAATGATCACACTGCCAATAAACGGTTGGCAACACTTTCTTCTTGACAAAAATCCCTCACCTAAAATGTGATGAAACTTCTCTTTTGATCAGGCTCGAGGTCCTTTCATTCACACCTTCTTTTGTCCTTGACTCATCCTCCCTCGAATGCAGCGTGGCTCAGTGTGGGAGTTATTTTATGATCACACATACCGTACAGGTCTTTTTTGACCCAGTCGATTCTGTTCTTATAAAAAGAGAGGTTCAGAGCTGGTCCAGTCTGTAGGCCTTGGAGCCAACCTCCTCACCCATTTGTCATATCCGTCAGTTTCGGGCTATGAACCCGCCCCTTCAGGTGAGTTTTGTAGATTTCTCTTTGATGCGTCGCAAAACACTGACAGGGGCGTATCCATAAAGATTGGCAGCCGTGTGCGTTGGTGGGATAGCCGAGGGCAACTCAAGCATGGGGCAGTGAAAGCTATCAACGTATTGAACGATGTATGTATAATTGGACGGATTTAACGGTGACCGACGTTCAAACGATTTCACAAACAGAACTCTCAGGTTGTTGTGATTCAGGTCGAAGATGGACAACCTCCAACGGTATCGCTTCCGTACGTATGACCATTATCATAGGTTTCGATATAAAGTTGACTGTGCCATTCAGAATCGACCACGTACAGCTGGCAGGATAACAGCGACAGAAACATCTAGACACGCACATTAGACGATTATCGGAAAGACGGCGCGGCGCATCCTCCCGGGATTGATGTATCTATTACTCGGACGAAGCAGTTTGTATTGTACTCGCATTGCGGACAGCTAGTTACCCAGACGCATATTTACTCACATAGATCGCACATAACTTATCACAATTCAGTAGACTCCATTGTAACATGGAGAATTCTTGCTTACTCGTAATTCTAGTTCTGTTCGATTCGAAAATGACGCGCGGTGGCGCTGAGAAGCATGACGTCAAGAAGACTGGGCAAGTGGACCGTGACAGACATTTGCATTTGAAAAGAGTCTGGAGGACCGCAAAAAGCAACCTGATTCCCCATGAAATCCCAGTGGACAAAGTCTAGAACTGAAAGAAATTTTTTCACTTAAGCAAGACAGGGCAGAATTGGGGTTGCAATGTTGGCAGACACGGGGATAAGGTGTTGACCACCACCACAAACTTGAACTACGTCCGCAGAACGCCAATACCGTATAGCCACGATTATCCTCCCTAGATTTGGAAAGTCGAGAAAAACTAGAGCAGTTGAGTTCGGGAGCCACTTCATTTTATTTATGAACGCTTTTTTGCTATAAATAAGATAAGACTGTAACAATCCCATGGAAAAAGACGGAGAGGGGGCGTGGTTTGGGCAACAATTTTCATCAACCATCAACGAACCTTGATTGATTGAAATTGAAATGCGCGGTACAAAGTCACCCGTGATTGATTACCATGAATGAAAAGAAGCTTGAAATCTAGCCCATGCCACGACGGCACATCTCTGACGGTTGGATGCGGTCAGGGAAAAACGTAAAGAGTGATATTCGGGTGCGTGTTAATCTTGAGCTGCGGTCGGTATACGGCATGGTCGTGGGTGTAGTCTGCGCGCTTCCAAGAGACACCGAGAGCGAACAACCCTATAGCTACCCTACTATCATAGTAGCACTGTACTGTAAATTTGTCCCGCCCGATCTCGATTGTCGATTGACAGAAAATTTGATGGCCAATCCAAATCCAATCCCTCGCATTGCATGTCCGATGCTCTTCCGCAACTTAGTCTCACTGCCCTGGTACGAGGCGAGCAGCGTTGCAAACAGCAGCGTGCAGCGATCTCCTCCCCGAATTGGGACGGCCACGGGGTGTACGGGTTACATGGTGATCCTGCTTTAGGAAATCGCCTTTGTCTGCACGTCTGCACGTGTTGCTCATTTCCCCAGCGCCCCTGCAACCCCAGCAGCCTGAGATCGCTTTGCCTGACGAAAAAAAATATGTTGATGAACTGCTTATCTTTCAGCATCGTCAATATCGTCTTCTCAGCAGTCGAATTGACTATCTCTACTTTATTGACTGGGATCTCCGTCCTCTTTTCCTCATTCGAAGATATTTCCTCGATTCTCTTCGAGAGGGCCTCGGATTTCTCTGGGGTACCCCCTCGCGCCTCCTTTCCAATAGAAAAATGCGCCATTCTTATCCTAGGGGCTCAAGAAGGTGCATCATTTTACTCTTCCGATTAATTTAATTTACGACGCGTGCCCTTGAGTCAGGTGTGGGAAGAAACGCGGCCCTTCGGTTCTCTGAGCTTGGCTATACCGTCTTTGCTCTCTGTCCAAATCGACACGAAGATTCTTTGTCGACCGGGAGGTCCACGGATGTCGCTTCGGTGAGACCGATGTGTCAATTTTTCTTGGCATTGGCTTATCTTTTCCCCCCTCCTCTCCTCCCCGGCACCCACCCCCAAAATCAACACCGTCTCGTCCAAAGCTTCTGTACATCTGGCACAATAGGAAAGAAAGGTCGCGATCCATTCCATGGGGTCTCGTTGCGCCGATGCAACTAAATCTCTGGTCTCGACCCCAACGCGAAGCAGTGCATGAGACTGTCCGGGCGCATTGTAGTGTCTATGACCTTCATCTCATAGCATTGGTCATTTCGCATGACTCCAAGCCGCTCTCCGGCGCAAGCCCGTCGTCTGTGAGCACCCCGGACGCGGCAGACCGTAAAAATGCACCTCATGAAAGCCTCAGTGAGGAAGACGCATGGAAAAACAGCGTACTTGAGGAAGTTATTGAGCCCGTGCTCATGGCATGCGACTACAAGAACTTGCTTGCAGAGGCCTCAGGGCGAGTAATCATACTGTCCAATTTCACCGACGGTCTGTACTGTAGATTCGTTCTACAAGCTAGTGCTTCATACTGAAATAGGCTCTCCTCTGGCATTCATGTCCTTGGCGAGTCGGACCGCCGCCGCTGATAACTTGGCGGAACTCCTAGAAGATCAAGGAATTCGCGTCTCTTCAATTTACTTCGGGCCATTGGCACAGAGTTCACCAGGTCCCTCGTCAGAAAGCCAGGGTATCAATAGGTGTGCAAACTGTTTACTCGACTACGTTGCAAACCTTAAAATGAGTCGTATATCTAATAACAGTAGGCGTTTCTGGCAACCCTTCGGTACATGAGCGGACTTCCAGCGCTCTGATATAGTCTGACGATGCCAAAAGATTGGCAGGAATCATTGGACGCTTTGACACGGAAGGTATCCAAGCAACTTAATGTGCAGGACAACCTCTTATTCGCCATCCTGCAACGCGTTGTGCAATCGCGGTGTGTGCTCCTATGAGACAATTTGACACTTGCCAATATTGCGTCTCCTAGGCACCCGAAATTCGTCTACACTGTTGGTGTATATCCTATCTTGCAACTTTTACTAAGGTCAGCTTCTATCGGTTCCAGAGTTGTCATGAAGAGTTTTATACGTCGGTTAATATCACCGGAAACGGTAGCATAGGACTACTCTTACAATGTTTTGATGTGCGCATGCTTGTCGCGCTGGATGCGAGAAGATGCTCCCCTGTAAACGCAGGGGAAAGACAATCCTTGTAGAATTGTAAATTTACCAATTTCCTCTAGAATCAATGACAACTCAAAACACACCCTGATCATGATGCTCAGCTGCTGCCCTTGAGATGTACCGTTTCCCAATGTCGGCTTCGTATATAGTATCGAGTGCTTGTAATTGTAACGAACAGCATTCCTGAAACGCTCAAGTAACAAATCCATGAGGCAGATAAAAATTCTCTCACTTTTGAATGTAAACACTACCAGATGGCAGCGACACGTCAAATGTGTATTTCGGTATGCCACCTACATCTTCTTCTACAGATTCCATCCGCAGAATCCTCTCTGAACCAAGGCTAACGCCGAGTATCCAAGACCCGCTTGCGCCGATGTTGTCAACATGCGGAAGTATTTCTCCATTGGAGGCTAAATGCAATAAGTGTGTTTGTGTGCTTCCGGGATTTGGATAGTGTGTCTCCAGACGGCCGAGGGCCGATATTACGACAGTATCACTCTCGTCGTCCCAGGTGGAAACGCGCATCTCCCGGAATTGCCGAATGACACCGTCATAATGACCCTAATGGCGAAAGTGAAGGTCAATTAAGGGCCATATTGGAGGGAGACGGACCTCTTCGAAATGATAAATCTCGTCGGGGAGAAAGACATCTTTCGGATCTCCGGAGTCTCGGGATTGGAGGAGGTCCCGTGAACGAGTCGCGAGGAAATTTCGGCGCTGTTTACGGGAAGCCCTGGGTTCTACCGCATCCAGCTTTCGGAGCGCGGCGGAGAGCAACGCATGCTGTTCCGGAAGATCAAAGAAGCGTGGAAACCACAAAAAGTCGGCGGGCAAGGCAAGGCTAGGGAGCGTGGAACAACAACGTCGTGTGGCTGAGCTGTACAGACGGAGAAAAGGAGAGATGGAGCGGTGGCTACACTGCATGACGGGGGTTGGTTAATCCCACCACGATCGTTGCCCCGGATGAATAGATGGATTATCACAAGACTGGCGTGTTGTGGAAGTGGAGCGGAAATGCTAAATGGATGAGGTACGCGGAGGTACGCGGAGGTATACGGCGGTACGAGATTCCGAGTCACTCCGTCCGTCAGGAACAACGGCCGCGGACCACGGGGTCGGATGAATTAGCGTACGTCCGAGTCCGTACCTGAATACGTGTGCACATTGCACTCTCCATTCATTCTCATCCCAAGCTTTTTGCTCCGTGGCTTTATCGTCGATGAGCCAATATGTCACGGTCAACGAAACGTCAGATGACCGGGCTCCAGATGGAACGACCAACCCAACGTATGCCGCCGTCGCACGAACATTGACGCGTGGAGCCGCGTTATATTTTTCCAGACCCGTGCGGCTGTTCCGACCGTCCAAGAGTAGGCGTCTTCTTATGTGTAGCATGCGGGAGTCTTCCCTGACATCTTGTAAGCAAAGTCAGTGGTTGGCAATCTCTTAGGGGTCTTGCCGCCAATGATGGGACGTCCTTGAGCCCTGGTTTTATCACGCGGCTTGTAAAAGCCCAGGGAGTGTGTATAGAAATGCATTGGCCACGTCCATTATGCTCATGCGTTCTTTTCAAGGTATTAGTTCTCGCAAAACATTTTATTCCGCCTCTCCTTGTGAACGCGACGTTGGGCACTGTCCTATGGACGACGTACTCGGAGAGCTCCTCGGCCTTGAGTAACCACTTGACAGCTCATCCGATTACGATCGCCGCGATCTCCGGTGCTCTTGCTGGTGGTGCTCAGGCCATCCTGGCTGCTCCTGCAGAAAACGTTCGCTTGGCCGTCGAGGGTGGTACGGCAACAGGGGAAGGATGGACTCATGCATGGAAAGACGTGCTTCGAGGGACAGCACCAGATCACTCTGGTGGGAAGGACGGTCTTCGCGAAATCAGGCAAGTCCGAAACTGGATGGTGGACGTTCGTGACATGGCGGGACGTGGATGGAACGGGTGGGGCTGGGGACTAGCAAAAGACATCTGTGGTGGGCGCCGTATTACTTCCGCGATGGGTGATGACCAGCTGATACTCATCCACGTCTTAGGGTTTTCGGTATTTTTCACACTTTTTGAGGTCACTCGCCGTGTCGCTATCGATCTGAAAGGCATCTCGTTGGGTCTCGTGCAACCATTCAGGGTTGCCGACGCCCGGCCGACTGCTGTACAACGAAACGTACCGCGCGTAGTTCACAGCGTTACTTTAGTAGCAGGAGGTGTCACAGCGGGATTGGCGTACGAGCTCGTTTGTCGACCTTGGGATGTTGCTCGAAGGCTGGCCTATCTCGACCGGGTTGAATCTGCCACAACGCACAAACCGAGGCATTGCCTTTTCAGTATTTTAGCACGCAAGATACACGAAGATGGCTTGCTATCTTTCTTCCGGAATCCTGCAGGCTATGAAGACACGTCTCTGAGCAGTCCGGGGAGGCGACGTTTGCTTGCGGTTGCACGAACGCTTGGACGTGTGGGCCCTTGGGGGGTCGGATTCTTGGTTTGGGAGGCATTTGGACCCGGAATATCATAAGACAAATCCTCGACGCATAGTGTATACAGCTGATATGATATATTACAATACGAAATACAGGGTTGATTGCACTGTGTACACTGAGTGAGGTGAGCCCGGATCACTTGCCCGATTGAATCCCGGAAACGGGTTCGGTAAGCGGAATTTTGCCTCTTATCAATCACCGAACCTCATCGCGTTCAAGACAGTCGTTTATTGTGTACGCACTACGAGAAGGAATCATGACAAGATGCACTCATAAAGGCTGCGGCAAGGATTTTGACCTTGCAAACAATACCGAGGAGACCTGCATCTACCATCCTGGCGCACCGGTAAGTCACCTACCGATGATCGCCCCATCGCTCACCTGACCACCCTAGATGATAGATTTTTCATGAAGGCTTGAAGTCGTGGTCCTGTTGCAACACCGTCAATAAGCCCGTTTTGGACTTTGACGAGTTTATGGCCATCGCTGTAAGTGAAATCTAGGCGTACATCCTCGTTGGTTTTTATATATCTATAGCGGTTTCGCGTAGGGATGTACGCGTGGTGTGCACTCCGCAGATGCGCCGAAAGTCGAGCCCGCGAAGACATCCTCGACACCGAACAGGCCCCTGACCGTGACTGAAACTGCAGATGGGAAGGAGGTGTACACTACATCTACGTCTGCGCAGAACAAACCTCAACATCCAGCGACGCGCCCCGCCGCTATTCCTGTCGCGGCACCAGCGCCAACTAAGCAAGCTGAGGAAGAGGACGACTTGGATGCGGTCGTTCCTGCAGGTACACTCTGCAAGCGAGCAGGGTGCAAAGTAACCTTCGTGGGCAACGAGGAGAACCGGACGGGTGATGGACCGGGGACCGAGTGTGTCTATCACCCTGGACTGGTGAGGATGGCCGTTTCTTCACGCATACCTTATCTCACTGATAAACCTCCCCCGACAGCCTATCTTCCATGAGGGAAGCAAGGTTGTTTTTCTTTTATTTCATTCTCAGAGATAGTATCGCTGATGATGGCGAACCCCTGTCGCAGGGTTACCTCTGTTGTAAACGCCGTGTACTCGAGTTCGAAGAATTCCTCAAGATAGAAGGGTGCAAAGAAGGTCGTCACCTTTTTATCCCCAAGTCGAAAGGAGAAGTACGTGATACGTGGAACAGAACATACGATATCGACTTGACTGATACAGCAGCAGGCGGAGCAAACTGTGAACTGCCGAATTGATCACTATCAAACACCAAGCACAGTACATGTCACAGTATTTGCCAAACAAACCGACAGGGAGCGGAGTACCATAAAAATCGAAGAAAATGAGGTAACGGACTGCACCACAAATCACCATGCTTCAAACATCAAACTCACTTGTCCAGATATGCTTTGACCTTTATCTGCCGGGACCAAAGCGATTCACACGGTCCGTGCATCTCTTCGGACCTGTAGACTCGTCGGCGTCGTCTTTTACGATCTTTGGGACCAAGGTAAAATTGATTAATCACATGGTTTGTAGCTTTTCTTCAGAATTTTCTAGGTCGAAGTCAAATTGAAGAAGCTTGATGGGAGGAGCTGGACGTTACTAGAAAGGACTGACCGTGATCTGGGGGCCGTGAGTTTCACATTCGGAGTGACTGGGCGTACGGGCACGGTCGGCGCAAAGGAAGCCGTTCTGGATGGCCAAAACAATCGCAACCTCGCTCTTTAGAACAAACCCTGGACGGAGAGATGTGGGGCCAAAGAAGAATAGATGCACGTGTGCATGTCTAAGGTTGTTGTCTACAATATTCTAGGAAGCTCTATGTCACTATATACCTGAATGACATCGTCTTTCCTGAGATCACCGAACGACTCTAGACTGATACCACATTCGGTTCCTTTGGATGCTTCGGTGATGTCGGTTTTCAGATGTCTGAAGGTGTCCAATCGACCTAATGATGGTGACTTAGCGGACGGACGAATGGAAGTATGCGCGTGGTGCCTTCCTACCTTCGTGAATAACCTCTCCGTTTCGAACAATCTGCGCCTTTTTACTTTTCTCGACGACACCCTTCGTGACGCGGCAACCAGCAATAGTTTTACTGCGTCCTCCAGAGAGCTTTATGTCGAATATTTGAAGGACGGAGGCCTCCCCAGAGACACGTTTCTCGAAGACAGGTGGGAGTAAACTAGCGACGCGTTGCTTGACCTCCTCCATAACCTGATAGATAATCTTGGACGAAAATATGGAAATGTTTTGTGCGCCTGCGGCAACGGTCGCGCTTCGAGGGACTGGGACCGAGAATGCGATAATCATGCCTAGTAAAGATTCAGTTGATCAGAAGACAATTATCCAACCAGTGATTGTATATAAGGATGCCTCACTTTGGGAGGTTTTCGCAAGGAGAATGTCCGACTCGCTGACCTCACCGACGCCAGTGTGAACGATCTTGGCCCGCGCGCTCTTATTTCCGATACATTGCAGCACGCTGGTCAATGCTTCGACGCTCCCGCTCACGTCCGCTTTGATGATCAATCTAAGCTCCTGGGGCCTCTCTGTCTCAGAGACAACTTCTTCTTTGTCCTCTCCCTCACGCTCCCTCTGCTCGCGGTCGAGCCGACGCTGGGTGTTGATCGCGTCAATGTCAGTCATCATAGCTTGTTCTTCAGCTGTACGTTGTCGATTGGCCGCCGCTTTCTTGACATCCTGCTCTGAGCCTTCGAGAACCTCATCACCAGCGCCTGGGAGCTCTTTCCATCCGGACACGGTGACGGCCATACCTGGGCCCGCAGCTTTGACTGGCGAGCCCGTCGAATCAGTCATGATGCGAACCTTAGCATGAGTCGTGCCGGCAATCAAGTGAGCACCGGGTTTAAGCGAGCCACGAAGTAAGAGGACAGTAGCAACATGCCTGCACTGAGGTTAGAAAGGTAAAACGCAGGTACTATAGACGAAAACTCACCCAAGTCCCTTTTGCACTTTTGACTCGATGATACGACCGCAGGCCTGACCGTCTTGGTTTGCGTGTAAATCTTGCATCTCAGCGACAGCAGTTATAGTCTCCACGAGTTGGTCAAGGCCTTGACCCGTTAAACCAGAGATTTCTACTGAAGGTATATCCCCACCCATTGCCTCAAGTTGAATGCCCTCAGCTAAAAGGGAGTTGTGAACTTTGCTCTGAAGAGAACGTCAGAGAGCGATAGAAATGGGGACTATGGCGCACAATATCGATTCCAGGTTTATCTATCTTGTTGATGGCCACTATAAGCTGCACATCTGGATCCCTCAGGACGAGTTGAATGACCTCCTTGGTCTGTGGACGGACTCCATCGTCTGCAGCAACAACCAAAACGACAATATCGGTCACATCGGCGCCACGAGCTCGCATCGCAGAGAATGCAGCATGGCCAGGAGTATCTAAGAATGTGATATTCTGAAGAGCGCCCCCGATGGTGGTAGGGACTGGAACCGAAAAGGCACCAATGTGCTGAGTGATGCCTCCTGCCTCTCCCTTTGCTACGGCGGTAGATCGAAGAGTGTCCAACAACGTTGTTTTGCCATGGTCAACATGGCCCATAATGGTCACAATAGGCGGCCTCAGGGGCAGTGTCGACGCATCTACGGGCGGAGGTCTACATAGTGAAATCATTGATGTTATTCACGGTATCTGTTATAAGGGTCTTACGGGGGATGAAGGTCAAACGCCGCTTCATCATTGACGACTGGATTACGGTTGAATTCCTCGGCCAGGAGGACAGCATAGTCCGAGGTTAGGACTAGCAAAGGATATAAGAGTCAGGGCCAGAGACGAGGTACAGACGGAAATACCATGATCATAGGAAGCTTCCTCTGCCATCCCAACTTCCCTCATCTTCCGCTGGAGTCGACCTGATCAGCAAGACAGTGAACAACCGGAACGTTCTCGTATGAAGGGTGACCCACTGAGTGTAATGCCGAGAATCCTGGCAAGATTTCCCACAGATACAATACTGGGTATAAAAACTTCGCGTTTAATCTTGGTAAGAACTTTGGGTTTGCCCTTTGGTTTCGCGATTTGCGCGTGAGACTTCGCGGATGTATCATGCTCGCGATCCCGAGAAGGCAACCCGTCATGTCCGTAGGCCCTTCTAAGAGAACCGCGCTCTTTGTGTGAAACCTTTGAGCGTCTTGACTTGTTGTCTCTTAGCTGTTCGTGGGTATAGTCTGAGTAAGTCACTTCACTCTCCAAATCGCCGTCTTCAACAAACGATTCCGCCGAGAGGGTAGGAGTACTATCTACGTGGCGAGCTGGTTCGCGAGTAGCTCGTCTCGTGCGAGCTGCGGTGTTTGGAGAAGGGAAGGCCCGGGAGGCAGAGTTGGAAACGCGTGAAGGGGGGTCACGCGAGAAGGAACGAGGGATGGCCTCGGATCGTGGAGGAAGCATAGGGAATGGGATAGGCCTCTTCCATTTTGCGTGACCCGAAGGCGGCTCGCGCGCAAACTCAGGACGAGGGCTGCGCTTGCGTTCATGGACTTGAAACGAATCACCATCCTGGCGACTAGCTGGACTCAGAGGACGTCTTTCCTTAAACGCGGTCCTCGGTATTCGGGAGGAGGAAGAGGATGAAGGAGGATCAGTGTCAAATAAGCGTTGGGTGAAACCACCAGGGCGACCCCATTTTTTGAGGTCGAGAGGTGACCTATTGCTAGAAAGGGTCGGAGGAGTCTCGGGATTGCGCGTTGGCAGCGGCTATGGGCAGCGTTAGCTCGAGTATTTGGCAAATTGAATGCGGATAAGCACGATGTGAGGACGTACGGCAGGTTTCGCAGCTGTAGACGCAACTCTGAGTTGTATAGGTTTACTCAGTCGTGGGACAACATGGCGCGAACGACTATGCATTAATTGTGTGTCGAATGTAATGTATAGAGCAGAAGGCAGACGCTGACACGATGTCGCTGTGGCCAGCCAGAGGTGATTAGGACCAACGGGTGAACACGGGCCGAGTCGTATCCTCATGCTCAGACTCATCAGAACCGTGCCAGTGAGATGTCAACGTACCCAATTTCTGAGATCTTTTGCTCTGTCTAGATTCCCTGAGAGAGTTGCGCCGTCCGGTGGAAGAGCTAGACCACGTATTCCGACCTCACACACACGTTCAAGTGCGAAAGAATCTGGTGCCGGCTCCCACCCACCCCTGGCTCAGGACGAAAGCTCCTCGGATGCTAACCACTCACCTCTATGGGAAGAAAGCCAGCGGCTTCCTGCTTCAAATCCGGAGGATGGCCTCAAGAGGATCCTCCAGAATAACACCTTGGTTGTGACCCGGTCAGTCAACCATGTTCATTTCATGTTTTGCCGAGTTCCGATGATTCGATTCGTTACAGACAACTCGAAATGCTGAATATATTCATAGGTTTTGAACAAACGAATAAATACGTTATCTGTTGGTATCACATCCATCGCCTTTTTTTTTTCTCATTTGCTTGGCCGACGACTGATAGAAATAGCAAATGAGGCTGGCGAGACACTAGGATTCATCGCTGAAGAACCTCGTGGGTTTTTGGCGTCTTTCTCTCGCCAAATTCTCAGAACGCATCGACCGTTCCGAGCCGTGATCATGGATCATGAAGGCACACCAGTACTTTGGGTATGGGATAAATTGTTCGTTATAGAACGGAGTCTCATCTCGCTGTTCCAGATCCGGAGGCCTTTCGCATGGATAAACTCGCGCATGTACGTCCAAAGACTCAAGGACTGGCACGAATACACTACCTCGGGCGAACCTGTCCTGGATACCTTTGCTGAAGCCCAGCAACGCTGGCATCTGTGGCGGCGGCGTTACGATCTCTTTCTCAGGTGAGAATCCTGAAGCTAGTTTCCCGCACCCTCCCGTACTAAGTCTGCCGATAGAGTCGCACCGGAACTCATACTATCGAAGGCCAGCGAACCTCAACCCGAACCAGAGCCAGATCATTTTGTACAGTTTGCTAGGATTGACGAAGGCTTCTGGGCATGGCACTTTACTCTCCGTGACGCCCGCGGCGAAGAGTTGGCGAGTATTAGTCGTGCCTTCCGTGGCTTTGGTCGCGAAATGTTCACTGATACGGGCGAGTCGTCTGTGCCTTATGAAAGGAATGAGCGTCCATCTTACTCTGCACAGGACAATATTCTGTGAGCTTCACCCGTTTGCCACCATCTCTAGAAGACAATGCACCAAAGGAACCATACGTGATGCGGGATTTGTCATTGGACGAGAGAGCAGTAAGACTTCCTCATTTTCGTTCTGTATCTGCGATTCACCGCAGCTGCAGCTGGTATTGGCGATGGCTGTGAATGTCGACTTTGATTATTTCTCCAGGCATTCTGAAGGAGGGTGCGTATCTCCGTTACTATCACGATGAACGCCTGCCTTACCCACGATCAGAGGAATGGGTTTCTGGCACTTTGGTTGGGGCTCGTCGGATTGAGCAATCAGAATCCTCACGATGTCAAAAGGCATCGGTGTGGGTTCGCCCCGGATGACGAATGAATACAACTACAAAAATAGCAAACATGTCGCGTGCGGTATCTCATTAGTACTTGTCCCTTGCTCTATAGACCTCTGCAATGAACTTTTCAAAATCTGCCTCGTTCACCTCTAGAATATTGGTGTCAAATGAGCTGTGCCGCGTCCGTGCACCAGCATCCTCTTTCGCGTCCAGGAAAGTTAAACCAAACTCGCTGGGCGACGGTCAGCCGCGTCGCACCTTTCACCCGCGCGAGAGCCACTTACTTTTTCCTGACATCGCCAAAATCGAGGCTTTCGTTCAAGCCCATCACAACATACGTCCGTTCTTGCTCGTCCAAGCACGCGAGAATCAATGGCAAACTCTTCTTTTTGCTTCGTCTGCTGATATTAACCCCCGTGACACGGTCGCGTAGCACTTCCGTAAGCCAAAGGCCGAGGCGGAACAGGACGCCAGGGTGTGTAAATAAGGCGAGATCCGGACCTTGCTTGAGTTGCACGACGCGATGACCCTTGATCATCCGAAGGTCGTTCTTATCGATGATGGAGGAACCTGTTCGGATGATCGCTTGGTGGACGGATTTTGCCAAACCGATTGCTTCGCGCAGGCGGGCGACGCTGTAAAAGAAAGTTACAGATATCAGCCTTGTACGAGCAAAGCCACGATTGAGAAAAAAAAAAAAACGAAGCTCACTCCTCAAGCGCGTCAAATGCGTTCCAAAAGTTCCGCACGAGCCAAGACTCACGCTCCTCCTTCTCTTTCTCCGCTTCCGCCGCCAGCTCTTCCTCCTGGCCCCGACCGTTCACGATGGCCTTTTTCTCTTTGGCTTCTGATACACCCCAGCGTCCGGCAGCACGCCATACGCGCCCTCCTCCAAACCATTCACCACCATTTCGCGCGCCGTCAGCTTCGACTTCAATTCGAACGCCAGTGGCTGCGTCCAGGAGCGCGTTGAGAGCATCCACGGCGTCAGCAGCAGATAATGGCTGCATATGGTAGCCGTAACAGCGCACGAAGGAAGGGTAGGTGAGCTCGATCATGCCGTACTCTGGGGCGATGGCGTCAAGCTGGTCACGGAGCTGGCGTTTCAAGTCCATGTCCATATGCGCGTACAGTTGTTGGGTCTGAGGGATTGAAAACCTGCGATAGCTATGAGTGGGAGAGGCAGCGGAGATGTTCATCCGTACGCCTTACCCCATTTTTGCAAGAAGACCCGACAGCCGCTTTCGCCCTTGTTCCTTCCAGATTCCCAGTTTTGCCGCGACATAACTGGAGTGAAACATGGCGTCGTACAACGTCCAATGCCGAGAAAGCTCAAAACGGAGCTCATCCGTCGTACGCAGCGACATGTCGTCCGCACTCAAGGCAGCGAGGCCATGAGCATCGTTTGCAGGTGGAGGAGGGTTGAGACGGGAGACTTCATCGTAATAGATGGAATGGTACTTCTCGTATTCAGAACGTGATATCCGACGTCGGATGTACTGGTTCGTTAGACCAAGGATTGCGAGCCTTGGTTGGTGAGTATCGCAAAAGGGTCGAACGAAAGATATGGGGCATACCAGAGGAGATCGTTGTCAACGCGCTCAAGCGCGGTGGCGAGGATGTAGACGATGCCGGCGGCGCTCTGTCCATACCATGTTCCAGACATGTAGTATTTGTCCAGCAAGCCATAGTACTGATCGCGCTGCTCTTTCGACACGCGTGGTGGGCGTCGCTGCAAGCGCTATTAGGGGTTCAAAGCACACCGGAAAGAAGTGTCCTCACGTCGTCATCTAGACGCCTGCGTTTACTCCCAGTTCTACTACCGTCGCCGAGCGATCTCCGTTTACGCGAGGGGCTCTGCGCGTCTTCGTCTGCGGAGTCTTCTGGCAAGTCTTCATCGGCCAAGTCATCGTCTGAGCTCTCGTCTGAATCAGGCTCTGGTTCATTCTTCAAGTAAGTAGAAACATCGTCAGCGCGCACGCGCGAGTCCATTGGGGGTTGAACGGGACTCACATTGAGTGTCTCCCATGCATTCCGCTCCTCGTTAAGATGCTCCGCCCCTCCATCATCCCACACGATAATCCGATCTCCGCCGTCGCCTTCGCCAAACAGACTGGACAAGTTCTGCGGCCGGCCTGAGTCGATGACGTGCACATGAACTTTGGTAGAGAAGTCACCGAACCACTCCGACGAAGGCAAGTCGAGGATAGAGCCGATATTCAAGAGAATGAGAGTGTGAAGCTGGGGGGGAACGCGTCTTTCAGCCCAAGGCGAACGACGGCACACTAATGCGAAGTACTTCTGAATAAGTTATGAGCTCATCGCGCATGCGCTCTAGATCTGCAATTCCGGACAAGGGGGTGATACGATGCATTACGTCGTCCTGCTTAAATAGCTCTGCGAACATCTTAGCCGCGCAGAGCGCGTCGACATCGGGCGCGACGAGAATGATGACAGAGGAAGCGGATGAGAGCGGTGATCTCCTATGAGCTGCGAGAATATTGTTGTATGTTTCTGCATAGGAAGGGCGAGATGCGGATGCAAGGTGAGGCGGTGGGACGAAAACCATTGAAGACGCGACGGCAGGGACAACACGCCAGTTCTGGAGGCGACGCGTGTCTCACGTAATCACTTGTAATAATAATTAGGCTGCTCTGCTCTGCTTAAAACCCGAGTACACTACGCTCGCGCACGTCTCTTCGCTTGCCGCGAATACCCCATATCCCCCAATTCGCCTTGACCATAACCCTCGGATCAAAGTCAGCAACCTCCCATTTTTCACTCCCAAATGCATTCTCTCCTGGGGTGATCACCCAATCAAATTCGCCTGCAACTCCTGGCGCCAGTGACATTGATTTGACGTCGCGCTCAACATCTGCAGGGGAGAACCCTGTGATGAAAATAGGACATTTCGTGGCCAACAAAAGCGGTAGGACAGGCCCCCATTCGGTTGGAGACTCGATTTGTAGGAGAGGCTCCCCAGTCACATCGGAGATCGAAGTCGGTGACGGGAAGCCCAAACCAGGAGAGAACATAACGAAGAGGTCGGTGTATGGATCGAATGTGTCTTGGAATTGCGCATGTACCTCGTGATAACTGCATTGCATGCCAGTGATCGTTAGTTGTGGGGTGTAGGGTACCGTATATGCGGGTACGCCATAGCGTTCGATCGATGATCGAGTACGTTTATGTCGCGCAATAGGTGCAGGGGTTGGGGGCTGATACACATTTGGAAGGTATACTGGCTTTTCCTCTTCAGATTTCGAAGATGGAGAGGGGGCAGAGGTTTCTATCTGAGGGTTCGAGGGAGCGCTGGTTGAGTCAGAGGCAGTTTCCGGCGTAGTATCACTGGAGGGCGGAGCAGGGGGTTTTGGTAGCGAAACTTGCGGGCCGATGAAATAGAGATGGAAAAGGGCCGCTGGGAACAAAAGCGTGAGTTGTTCCCAAACGTGAGGTGGTAAGGAAGATTCTGCTCGTGCGCCAAGGATGAATATCCGCATTTGAGGTTTGTCGACGGAAGCTTCTTCGGTCTCTGGCGTTCCTGTGGCACCGTGCAACGTCGACCGCAAAGCTTGAATGCACGTATAAATAAATGCCGACAGCGGTATGACTAGTACACGTACCAGCTAATGACCGACTGCCTTCTGGGGTAAGTCTTTGGTTTCCAAGTGTCAAAGCACTATATTGGTGTATGACAGATCCGATGGTTATAGGATATGTGAGCAGCTTGCTAGCGTGCCTCCGTGACCGTTCCGTGTCCATAGACGGGAAGTTACGCGTATACCAGAAAAGGTCCCAGTTGGAGAAGGATATGGCAGCTTCCGTGTCCTGCGGACCTACACTTGCGGGTGTGAAAGTTACGTGGCTGACCGCTGAAATGCAAGGGGAACACACCTGGCAGTTCAAACTCTCGTAGTTTTCGACCGCTCCGGAGATCGTGTTCATCTTCGTTCGCCTCACGGAGACGCGAGCAGTATTTGGCGTGATCCTGATCAGCATGCCAGTGCTCCTCAGTACAGTGAGTAGGCCATCCGCAATCAGGACATTCGAAAGCGACCTCTCGAGTTTGAGACTTGGTGTGGTCATGGACATGATCACGACGAGAGGCGCAAACAGGGCAGGGTGCTAATGACTTGATGGCCTCGCCTCGAGCTACTATAGCAGGAAAGGGAGACCTAGAGAAAGGATGGAAGAGATTGTCTTGAGAGAGGATAGGCGGGGATTCTGGTTTAGAAGGCGCTTTCTTGAAGAGACTGAACAATGATCTAATTCGAAGAGGGGATATGATTTGACGAGCAGGATGCTGTAGTGTTACGCGGGCCACGACAAAGAGACGAGGATTGATGATGAGCAGCACCATCTCGTGGCATATGAGCCAAGTCACTGGCGCGGTCAGTGGACGCGTCTGCGAAGCGAAGACGCCACGCCCACACGTGCAGTCCCATGCTATTGTCGCGCGTACTCGGTACGGCACAGTGCAGTGCATCACATATCCGTTCTTCCTTTCTTCGTCCACCTTCTCACATATCTTGTTTTTTTTCTTGAACTAAGGGTTTCGTCATGCCTGAGAGGCAGGCAAGGCCATCCACAGATGAAGGTATATAGCTTCGTCGTAACAACCTCCAACCATCTCGGCCGTGTCGAACTTACCACTTTGTCTCGCGTTCAGAGTCTGCACCTCTTCTTCAAGATAACGGTGGTACTCGTCGACCCCCTACATCCTCACTAACCGATACGCTCGGTTCAATCCTTCAGCATCCACTCACAGCTCTCAACAAGATATTACTCATTCTTCTCCTTGTCTTCCTCCTCCTTACTTCGATCTTCGTTGGCTTGTTCTTCGGCACCCAGCATAAGCTTCGCAGTAACCCAGATACACCTGGGGGAAAACACCCTCCCAGTACACTGACGACTACTGTCACTGTCCCTATAACTGCTATTGTCACTACCACCGCAGTTGCCACCGTCACGGGTGTGCCTCCGCCTGGCCCGTCAAGTCCCCCAAGAGAGGCAGGTCTCCCACTCTTTCCAGCACCATCTGGTCTGTCTGACAAGCTCGCAGAAGGAATGCTACACTCCAGAATGTGTGGTGCTCTCTGCAGCCATTCTCTCTTCCTTGGACGCTACTCAGGACCCTTGTGAGAACTTTTACGATTACGCCAGTGAGTTTATCCAGTCTTCCGGTCTCTAGCTTTCTTAGCTCATGCAATTTAGCTGGAGGTTGGCGTAAGGCTCACCCTCTCCCCTCGGACAAGGGCGACTTTGGCAATTTCAACCTTCTTTTCAAGGAGAACCAACAGATTGTGAAGGACATCCTCGAAAGCAACGGTTCCATATCCATCGCTTCCTTGAAAGAATCGGCCGACCGGCAACTTCTCACAAAGTTGCGCAACCTGTATTATTCGTGTATGGATGAGGACACGTTAGATCAGTTAGGTGAAGGCCCTCTCAAGGACTTTGTCAATCACGTTAAGAAGCTCTATCGTGGAGAATCTACTGGGATCATGGACGCTGAGGATGATGATAAAGGGCGAAAAGGGCTGACCGCAGCTTTGGCGTACTTGCACTCAAGAGGTTCGGACAACATTTGTGAGAAACGATGTCACCGCATCCGCTCATATCCCACCTAGGCATACCCTCTCTCTTTCAATTCTTTGTCGAAGGTGATATTGCCATCGACCCCAACTCTATGACCCTGTGGTTCCAGCAACCTAGTCTCGGTCTTCCCTCAAAGGTGTGGTGCATATGTCTGTCCATTCACACCCATTTTTCACAAGCTATTCAGGAATACTTTGAGGACGAGGCGATGCGGGATGTCTATAGAAGCATCTTAGAGCGCCTCCTCTCGATTCACTATGAGGCGGAGGAGAAGAAACACCCTCTTCAAGTCTTTACGAATAACGAGGATTCCGTGAACCGTTGGCCACCCTATCCTTGGCCCCCATGGGGCGACGATGGCGACAAGGACAAGCCGAAGCACGGTCCAAAGAATGCTACAGAACTTGCCGTAGAAGTGGTCAAATTCGAGTTGAAACTTGCACGGGCAAGTCTCGACTTGTGAGCGCATTCTCGAGAAATTGATTCCATCGTACTGATGGTTGTGCAGAGACGTTTTATACATGGACCCTGTATATACCTACAATAAGGTCCCTATCTCCAACATCACAGAGACTATCACGCAAATCGATTTTCCGGATTACTTTGCAGCCTTCACCCCGCGCAATTATCCCACAGAAGTTATTGTGACCTATCCGGCATATACCCGTTCGCTTACCTCCATTCTCAATGATACCGACACGGATATACTCGAGGCATACCTGGTGACCCACGCCGCTTTAGCATTGGCACGCCGGCTTGGAACTTCCACGGAATCGTGGAAGGCCGTAAGAAAACTTGACGAGATTTTACAAGGCATAAAGCCCGGTGCCGTCGGTGATCGAGCGGAATACTGCGTAAATAGTGTGGATCAGGCTCTCGGGTTCGCAACTGGGAAATATTTTGTGAACGAGACTTTCGCAGGCGACTCCAAGGAGAAGGGTACCAAGGTCATCACTGGTACGCGCTTAGCTGCCACTTGGGTATTCGAATTTATCCTGCGCAGATATTGTAACATCCTTCAAAGAGTCTTTACCGGGTATATCTTGGATGGATGAGGAATCTGCTGTTGCTGCTGCTCAAAAGGTTTTTCCTTCCGTCTATAGACTTAGCGTACCTTGACTACCCTTTTCCTCAGGCCGATGCCATCCACGTGAAGGTTGGCTACCCTATTTCCCCTGACACACAGAACGCCCAATCGCTCCTGCAATACTACACTCTCGTCAAGATAAGCAAGTTTGACTTTTTCGACAATATGCTCAGCGCGAGGTAGAGAGCATCGACGCTCTATCATTGGTTCTCGCTAAGCGATATACCACAGCTCGAGCGATGTCTATAAAGAATGGCAGCAACTAGGAAAACCCCGTAACTTGGATGCATGGGCAATGACACCAGCAACCGTGAATGCCTACTTCGACCCCGCGGCGAATGAGGTAAGTTTACCAGTACATGCACTTTTCTGTTACTAGAAGTCTCTCAGATCGTGTTCCCTGCTGGCATTTTGCGGCCACCATTCTTCCACAAAGATTGGCCCGCCTACCTCAAATACGGGGCTTTCGGTCAGGTCGCATCTCACGAGTTAACTGTATGTCCTGATTCGCGTCCCCAACCTCGTCATGCGTTGACTGCGTCAATGTGATAAGCATGCTTTTGATTCTGCCGGACGCTTATACAACCAAGAAGGCAAGCTAGAGGAGTGGTGGACTAATGCAACAAGCGAAGGTTTCAAAAAGAAACAGAGCTGCATTGAGAAGCAATATTCTTGTGGGCTTTATCCGTTCCGTTGGCACTTCCTTCGCTCACGTCAAATATCAGCTTATACTATTGATGATGGGAACGGTGGCAAAGTTCACCTAAATGTATGCTTACATTTCTCAACTGCGCACGATTCGTTACTGAAACTGGTTCAATTACAGGGTAACCTGTATGCAGATGTTGGATAGTAAAGGAGACCGACAACTGACAGATGCTTAGGACATCTGGGGAGAATATCGGCGACTCGGGCCTTATTCAGGCCTACCGTGCATGGAAAGCGCAATTCAACGATTCGTTGAAGGCAGGGAACGAATATCTCTTGCCTGGTCTTAATTTTACTAGGTGCAACACAATTGGCTGTTTTGATGATTTGGATCAATTCTCACAATTGCGACAGAGATCAGCTGTTTTTCATTGCCTTTGGTCGTATCTGGGCAGAGAACATTAAACCACAAACTCTGGTCCAGCGGGTTCGCACGGACCCACACTCCCCCGCGCAGTTCCGCGTGGACGGGACTGTGTATAACATCCCAGAGTTTGCTGAGGCTTTTAATTGCTCTGCAAAGGCGAAGGTCCGTGATCCAGTTAATCCGATTTTAAGCTATCTTCACATAAGCTTCCCAGCTTAATCCTCCTCCGGAGAAACGGTGTATTCTCTGGTAACCACTTTCCACTAGAAGGATCACGGGCATGATGCACTTTAATGACAAATTATTTATCTCTTAACGCGGTGATTGGTACGTCAGGGTGTGTGCTAGATCGTCAACTACCCCGCAAAGTCGATGTGTTTGACCCCATCACCTAATTGCGATACTATAATACACCCTTCGTGCTTGGAACGTCATTCCCTCCCGTACGCTCAATAGCCTGACGGATGGCCAACGCAAGGGCCTTAAAAGCGGATTCGGCTCTGTCAATCAACATGGATTGTGAGATCTACCCAAGCCAACGAGCAGGTTTACCTGTGATGGTCGTTCTGGCCTCGCAAGACATCTACATGCAGCGTACAACCCGAGGCCATGGCGAACGAATAGAATATATGAGGGAACATCTCGGTCGAGAGGTCGCCAATCTTTTCGCGCTTGATGCCTAAGTCAGTTACGCAGTAGGGGCGCGAACATATATCGATGACTGCGCGCGAAAGTGCCTGCCATCGGCGTAAATAAATGCATATGATGAGGCAAAGGACGGCCGAAAAGACCAGCACGTAGACTTGCCTCGTCGAGGGGAGCGAAGCCCGTGCCGTACCGCCGAATACCCCTAACTTCACCTAAGGCCTGCTTGAACGCAGTGCCAAGCGCAATCGCCGTGTCCTGTGTGAGAGTGACAGAAGTAAGGCGCTCGTTCGCGTGGCGATGGAGTGGACGGGAGATGGACTTATCAGCTGTGTGATGGTCGTCTATCCATAGGTCGCCTTTTGCTTTCAGCGTGAGAGACATGCCGCTGTGCTTCGCAAGGGCGTGATACATCTATACAGTGATTTTTTTTTTACCGTGACAGTGTTGAGTAGAGAGATAGAGCTAGTTAGAGCTTTGGTGGAAAGGACTTACGTGGTCGAGGAAACCGATGCCAGTCGAGACATCGATAATTTGAACAGACGCGGAGCCTGGTTGGCAGTCGAGATTGATGAATACCTCGATTTCTGTCTCGTTGGTTTTACGAGTGATTGTTGCTGTGCGAGCACTCGTAGCCATCGTGTCGTCTTGTCACTGGCAATGATGGGTCGTGTCTCTCACGTCGGTTTTTTGTTGTTGTTGGGACGTTGCGCTGACCCAAAAAGGGCCATTTGGGACTGTCGCAACTCCGTTGGGCAGGCAGCTGCAGCTAAAGGCACTAAGATAAATCTGATACAAACGGTCCTCGACCTTCGGCTTTTACATCCATCACCTTCCAAAATCTACACCCTTTCCCCTCATTCTGATCAGCGGCCGTGCACGTCCACCAATAACCTGTAACGCGCTCCCCACTAGTTTGAGCACTGCTCTCCGACGTCGTGCCAATTCTTCCTGATTCGCGCTGTCTTCCTTTCATGTCTGGTCGTAGCGTCGTCATCTCACCGCAATTACAACGCGGGATACTGTCTGGGTGAAAATCTGGGCGGAAAAATCGGAAGGTGACATTGATTCGACAGTGCCCGGGATCGTATGGAAATTCGGGTAAATCTGGGGGTGGAGGAAATGGAGGATGGAAGCGGTCTATTGTGCTCCTTGGTGGTATCGAGTGCTTGAAACGTTCCTGTGTTGACGCGTGCATTATGCAAAGCTGTAAGGCAGATATGCTTGTGAACAAGTGCAATCCGGGATATTCAAACTGAGTGGACTAACAGAGTTATGCGGAAGGGGAATGTCGAGTGTCTGAGCAGCTCTCTTCCCGACTTCGTCGAGTGCGATAACCTCCCGAAGACGAAACACTCTCCGGGTTCCTGCAGTGGTTATTCCACCGTCGGTCAACTTGCAGCGTAACAGAGTTTTTGCATACCTAGACTCAGACTTGCGATGGTCGGATAAGGACCTAAGCTAGTTAAGCGATCTGAGTGAAACCCGACGGCTTCCTTGGCTCCTTCATAACAGTTTGCCGCAGCGAAGTTGGCTCGCCAGGTGAAACCTTGTCCGTCGGGGTCGTCAGGTTCTCCACCCCATTCCAAAGGAAACCGTTTGCGCTTGCGCATCTCGGCGTTGACGACCTTTTCGATGATCTTACAAGCCTCCTCCATGACCGACGGGAACTTCTTGGGGCTATCAATCTGCCGGCCGTTATACCTGACGGAGTAATTGAAGCATACTAAGAGGAAGGGGTCCGATATGCCCTCACCATGCACGCGTTATCCCCTGCCAAGTGGCTTCGTTACGATCTTCGACAGAATGTCGAGTGTACATCGTTGTCCGGTGGGGACTTTCGACCAACCGGTCAAACAGCCACCACTTGTTCCTTGACCAATCTCGCGCCTCGTGGAGCATGGTGTAGAAAAGGCGAGACGCGAGCTCCGAAGGCAGAACACTAAGGTGAAGGGTGCACGGCGTGTGCTGTGCTACCAGCGAGGGATTGCTGAGCGTCAGTGGGGGGAGGCGTGGTGTACTCGCGGCTGCTGTACTACTAGTAGGGGGCTGGCGGAGAACATCTAGTAGGTTCTTCACAGGCTTGCCTGACTTCAAGTTTGACACGGTTAATGAGTGTTCCTTTGTGCTGGTCGTCGACGTGCCGACTGCAGAACGCGGCTTCTTGTTAGGCGGCTCGGACTCAACTTGGCCTTGCAAAGCAGGAACGGCTGGCAGAAACGAACGTTCATTGGTGTCATTTGAAGAACTAGGGCGAGTCAACCAGCTATCCAAGCTGACGTTTCTTCTCCGTTTGCTGTCATGGGTTGGGCGCTGCTTTAGGATAATCTTAGCTGCCATTTCCACGTTTCCTTCCGTCTGGAGCAAGGCCTCGAGGAGGCACTGCTGCGTAGGCACAACATTTTCCGGCAGGAGACTGCATAATAAAGCCAGGAGGGTCTCTGTGTCTTCTGGGCCGTCCATCGAACCGAGGCGCGACGCGAAAGAGAGACGATTCACTCATCACGTGTAAAATAAATTAATTGTTACGTATACAATAACTGCATTATCTACTGATCTACTGCTAGTCAGCCTAACAAAACAATAACGAAGAACCATCATCGCGCTCTTCGTGTTCCTCTACCATATAATAGATTCGTCGACCGCTCTGTGAGAGTGCCCATGGCAGGAATAATGTCAGAACCTGATTTCCCGATCTTAGTCTTCGTAGTCGGATTAGAAGCAGGCGCCGGTAGCGCTACAGCAGCGGGAACGATCAATGGAGCCATCGGTAAGGGAAAGTTGGATATGGGTGGTTCTTCTATCTCCTTCTCAAGATAAGGTGGGGGTAATGGATCTGGTTGTTCTGTGGTGTCAACGGGCCGCGCAGCAACTTCATCACTTGATAAGGCATGCTGTTTCAAACGGTCTGGAGAGCGACTTTGCGAACTAGAGCCACATTGCTCGTCTTGCGATGATATGGCTCTCCGTTTCCAGCCCGCGATGATGGTGTCGCGATCTTTGGTCCGCTCCCAGCTATCAGTATACTGCCAGACGCGCTTTCGGGGAGTACTGCCAGTAGGTGAATCCTCCCGACTTCCTTGATCGACCAGCGAGTCGGTCGTCTTGCGCATAGAAGCTAAATGCTCGGAGGCAGATTTCTGATAGACCTGGGCTGATCTAACAAATTTCGATGTCTACGATGCCAATAGGTTAAAGGCGCACAGGAAAAAAAAGTAAAGAGGCGAACCTCCGTGGTCACTTTGGAAGCATTCGCCTCCACAGCTTTTGACATGGCAACGATGGTACGTTGAAGATACTCGGATTCAGCTTGTATATCTGCACCAAGGCCTTCAGTAGCGTCGATCCTGGCCCTTTTGGCTCGGGCGTGGCGTTCGAATGCTGCCAAAATGTCAGTGCAACCTTCCAAGCCTACGAATGATACCTACCATCTGCACTAGTTGAGTTCAGTATATGAGTTTGTCGTGTTAACTCATTAGAGTGTGCTGATAGGGATGTGGTGACAAGGCCTTGCATATTCGATAACCCTTCGAGGACCTCGTCACTGACACTGCTGAGGGACTACGTGACTTGTCAATCAAAGCGTGATAAAGGAGGTAGGCCGGAATTACCTTGAAAGCGCCATCTCTAAGGCGTTTACACTGTTCACCCTTCTTCTCTAGTGAAGCGCCCAGTTCTTGATTCCGCTTCATCACATCGTCTGCTTTCCGCGAGTACTCCTCTGTCAAGCCGTTCAATGCATTCTCCACATGACCGTTCTCTTGTTTTAGCTTGGTGAAAGCTTCCTCCAGGCTCAGGTCTCTTTCGGCCACAAAGTCATTGAGGAGACCCGAGACACGTTCAACAAGGTCGTTCTTCATACGCTCTGACTTGAACTTCTCGTGTTGCAATAAGCGGGTCAACAGGGCATTTTGCTCCTTAAGGTGGCGAATCTGCTCCTCCGCTTGGTTCTCTACAATTGCTTTGGCTTCGGCGCTGCTTTTACGTTCCATAGATATGTGCTCCTGCGTTTCGTGGATCACGTTCTGGATAAGGACCGCTATTGAGTTGAGTGCTTTCTCGACCTGAAGTCACGTTATCATTTATGTCATGAATGGGAGTTGACATCATACGCACTGCTTGGAAGCCGTTGGTAGAAGATTTCTCCAAGTCGATGCGCAAAGACAAACTGGATTGTTCGAGCTTGTCTGACCAAGAAGAAAAACCCGCACGAATGCTATCGTGGGCCTCCTTGACCGTTGCCTGTGCCCCCTTCAAGGCTTCGCCCGATAACTCATCCTTTGCTTGAATTGTCGCCATCACATCTTGTACTCGCTGGATTTGATCATTGACTCGTCCTGTGAGGCTAGCAAGATTCTCGAGTTCCTTAGTATGGTGTTGCTCTTCGTCGGAGCGCAGCTTCGCTAGACCTTGTGTGGTGTTTTTAACGAAAACGTCCAATTCGGCCGAGAACTTCTGCGTCTCCGAGGTCAAAGCCTTTCCAAAACTCAGGACGGTCCCCACGTTTGTGCTGAGCACTGCAGTTTTTCGCGCTACACAATAATATGAGATTCGATGAGAGCCGGTGTGCAGAAACGCTCGTACATAGCTTGGCAAACACCGCGTTCAGGTCGCTTAGACTTTCTTGAGCTGTTTGTTTAAGTCCCCGCGCGACTTGGTCCAAGGTTGCCTCCGTAGTTTGATGGGACTCTCGGACAATGACCTCTTCCTCCAAAGAGTTTTTTGTTGCTTGCAACTCGTCGCTTGCTGTCGCCAGAACGCGGACGGTTTCCGAGAGCTCCTCTTTCGCCTCCTTGAGTTCGCCATCCCGTTTTGCAAGCAAATTCATGCTCTCGCGATACTCCTCTTGCACGTTCTTAAGTTGTCTATCGACAATCTCAACTTGGCGCTTGGTTTCCTCCAGAGCCGTCCGCGCAAGTTCGTGTTCCACATTCATCTGATTCCATGTGTCCTCGGCGAAGAAAATGCCATTCTTTTCGCGTGCGGCAAGGAGGTCCGCCTTCAAGCGCTCGATTTCCGCGACGTACTCTTTCAGCAAAGAGTTTCGCGTCATACGTTGGTTAATCTCGGGACGATTGCGGATGGCCTTCGCTCGAATGGCATAATCGAGTGTCGATAGAGTCTCTTCCATATTTGAACGTGCAGGTGAGATTGTAGCAATGATGCACGTCTTTGTTCGACCTCCGAGAGAATCTTGCAAGAGTCTTGTAAGCTTGGACTCCCTAATGAAGTCAACATGTTGCACGTTTAGCATCAGGCCGGGAGTACACACCGATATGGAATGTGAGATGATTTCTCCACAAGGGCATTAATGACACGGCCCAGAGTCAACAAACTCTGATTAATCATACCAGCCTCCCGAGCCCTCTTGTTCTCCGCACCCGATCGGCCTATATTCTCGGAACCCGCAAGATCGACAAGATTTAATTTCCCGACTCGAAGCAGGTCTTCACCCATCGTGGAAATTTCCTTGGTGTGTACGGTAATAGAAAATACTGAGTGAGACCGGCTGGAATGGTCGTTGAATTTGGTTGCCGCAATCTGTCGGCGGTCGCTGCCTTTGACGAGGAGTGCCAGTGCATCTGCCGCGCTTTTGACAGAAATCTCCTCTAATCCCTGGATTAGCACGCCACGCTTGCTGGAGTCGTCGAATATTTTCAATCCCACGGGATTACATGTCGCATCCCGAGCGCTACCAGAACCCATGCTCATCGGTTGACTGTTCCCAACGGGTGCCGCAAGATCAGATGCAAGGAGGTCTCGAAGTTCCTCGTTATAGAGTTCAATATACGATATTTTGACGCTGTAATCGGCACCAGACTCATCCAGTTGGCTGAAAAGACGAAACAACACCCGAGGGACCATCCCTGCAGCAGCCACAGGATTACCCAGTGGAGTAGTTCCGAGGTCACCTTGCATGGTATACCTGAATAAAACAATCATCTTCACATTCGCGCGATGGGCAGGCAGAACCTACGTTTTCCCCGTTCCCGTTTGTCCATAAGCAAAAAGAGTGCAGTTGTATCCCAGCAAGACTTCTTCGAGCATCGGATGGACAACGTCTTGGTATATCATAGATTGATCGGCCTCTGGTCCAAAGACCAGGTCGAAAGGATATGTCCTCGTTGGTGGAAGAGTCACAACGCCTAAGCTCGAGACGGGAGCAGCAGTCTCTATCGATACGGAGCGACTCCTAGCACCTTCGGTGCTGACAATAATTGGGGAGCTCTCCTGGATCTCCCTTTCGGAGCGACGCCTACAACGAACAACAACTTGAATATTTGTTTCACATTCTTCTGGAGAGTGAAGGTGCGCCTGTGGCTTTGCCGCTACCTTAGACTGGGTGAAAAGGGAAGGAATTGAAGGAGACGCCAGTGGCGGCTCGGGTGCTTCCTCTGGCGAAGTGGTAGTCGCTGGTACAGCCTGAGACCGCTGCATCTTGGCCATGACGGATTTCGGCCGCGGCAAGGCTTGAGGGGGTGGCATTGATCCCCCGGTCTGTGAGCGAGTGCGACTCGTTACAACGCGACGAGACGTCATGGCGCGCGCGAAGCAAGTAGATGTAATGAAAGTGTGCACACTGTGGCGACAGCAGCGCCGACCTTCCAAATTCGCGGTTCAACAACAACACGCGTTGGATCACGTGCATGGTAAAGACACATGTATCACGTGGTCGTGTGCCATTGGAGAGTCGGAAGGAGGAGATGGTTGAGCTGGCACATCGTATCACCACCCGTGCTCACAAGTTAAATGGGGAAGCGCAAAAAATCTTCCAGAAAACCTGCTCCGACACGAAAGAAGGTGCCCCTAGGTGGGATAATATTCTCATATCTTGCAATTCACTTTCCCATGGATGATTTTGCAGATACCACGTTCACATGCCTATTCTGTCACCACGATAATTCGGTGACCGTCAAACTTGATAAAAAGGAGGGAGTCGCTCAGCTTGTATGCAAAGTTTGTGGTCAGAGTTTCCAAAGTAAAGTCAATCGTACGTGTTGCGTGATTGTGAGATGTTCCTGCAGGCAACTCATAGCGGCCCAAACAAATCCAGACTTGACCGAGCCAATTGATATTTATTCCGAATGGATCGATGCGGCGGATTATGCTGCGAAGGAAGAGGAGCGGCGAGCACACCGGCGTCCTACAGCATCGTCAAGTCGAGCGAGGCCTGTCGGACCACCCTCTGTGGGAAGCGACGATGAATGAGCCTGTTGGCCCTGCATGACTTGTACTCTACTGCTACCTACTTGGTGTAACATAGAATTAGTCTCCTTGGTTAAAATGCTGATGGTTGATGTATGAAATCGGGGGACAATCAAATTGAGTCAATACCGCAAATTACCAATTGTGGTTTGGTCGGGTCGCGACGACTCACAGGTAACAGGTAACGCATGCACGCGTGCGTGCATTCCTTTTGCTGGTAGATTCTCGCGTTCGTCTGACCTTGACTCGTTCGCTCGCGCATCCCTTTCCTTTCCTTCCCCCGTCTCCCTTAATCATGTCCTCGAACAATATCAAGGTCATCTGTCGGTCTGTCACCCTACATTTATCCCGCTTCCTGGATCTATTTACGATCTCCGCCTCCGAATCGGTCCATCTACCAACAGATTTCGACCACCAAACGCCTTAGAACTAAGGGAAGGAGGCGATATCATCGTTTCTTTCGATGACAACCTGCAAAATGTCCAGCTTCGTTCTGCGCAAGTCAGCTCAGGGCCCGAGAAGGATGGTTTCACTTTCGACAGAGTCTTCCCCATGGGCACGAGACAGCACGAGGTGTTTGATTATGGAGTGAAGGAGTGAGTCCTTCCTACTTGTTCGATTCGTCTCGTATAGTTACAATCCCGGCCTTCTAGCATTGTCAAGGGTGCGTATCACTGAGTGACACCCTTAGATCTGCTCCGAGGTATCCACGCTTTCTTGCACGTAGCTAATCACGTCTGTCAGATGTGCTTGATGGTTATAATGGAACGGTCTTTGCATACGGCCAAACGGGCAGTGGGAAAACCTTTACAATGATGGTGCGTTCCTTGTTACATTAGACTTAGAATCTATAACTAAAAGCTTTCAAGGGTGCTGATATAGATTCTGATGAGCTGAAGGGAATTATTCCCCGTATCACCGAACAGATATTCCAGTCTATTGTAGAGTCGGACTCGCACTTAGAGTATTTCGTGAAGGTGTCCTACATGGAGATATACCTGGAACGCATTAGAGATTTGCTACAACGTGCGTGTTATAACTGTCCCTTATTATTCCGCACTGAAATTCCTTCAATTCAGCACAAAATGATAATCTTCAGGTACACGAGGAAAAGTCAAAAGGTGTCTATGTCAAGAATCTTTCCGACTACTACGTCAGTAGTGCTCGGGAGGTCTATGAGATTATGAGGCAGGGCGGTGCTGCTCGTGTTGTAACGTCTACGAGTAAGTTACCGTCTATTCAGCCTTGGCATGAATTTGTAAAATCCGCCTTCCTTAGACATGAACGCTGAAAGCTCGCGCTCTCATTCTATCTTCCTCATTACGATCAGCCAAAGAAACACCGAGACTGGCGCCCAAAAGACTGGGAACTTGTACCTAGTGGATCTAGCGGGCTCAGAGAAAGTCGGCAAGACTGGCGCCTCCGGCCAGACTCTAGAAGAAGCAAAGAAGATCAACAAATCTCTTTCCGCTTTGGGTATGGTAATAAACGCCCTTACTGAAAAGGTCAGCTTTCCCTTCGTGATGTACAACACTTTTATTGAGACGTCCGCAAGGCGAAACATATACCATACCGTGACTCCAAACTTACTCGGATCTTGCAAGAATCTCTTGGTGGAAACTCACGCACCACTCTCATAATCAACTGCTCACCTGCCTCTTTCAACGAGGCGGAGACCTTGTCCACACTTCGCTTCGGGATCCGCGCCAAGTCAATCAAGAACACCGCACGTGTTAACGCGGAGCTTTCACCACTTGAGCT
Organism: Lactifluus hygrophoroides; assembly: GCA_003314055.1. Lineage (NCBI taxonomy): Eukaryota > Fungi > Basidiomycota > Agaricomycetes > Russulales > Russulaceae > Lactifluus > Lactifluus hygrophoroides. Next base: position 130,328 of record QLPC01010870.1, on the reverse strand, counting down.
CAAGACGCTCCTCCAGAAGGCGCAAATTTCCAACGCCTCCTTCCAGAAGCAGATCGCCGCTCTAGAGGCAGAACTTGCCATATGGCGTGCTGGGGGCTCTGTCGATCCATCAGAGTACGTTCCAATTACTGGAGACAAGGGAGGTTCTACCTCAACGCTCAAGAAGACGCCCGCCTCGCCAACACCTTCTGCGACACGTAGTGCTACACCCGTCAACCCTGCATTAGAGGGCTTAAAGGATTTAGATAGTCGACCACAGACCCCCACGGTGTTTGGCCTAGAAAGGGACGAGAGAGAAGAATTCTTGAAGCGCGAGAACGAGCTTAGTGACCAACTAGCTGAACGCGAGGGGGCGCTTGTGGCTGCTGAGAAACTCGTCAAAGAGTTGAAAGAGGAGCTGGCCTTCCTTAAAGAGCAGGAAGCAGCATCATCAAAGGTAAAACACTCATTTGCAATGTCATGCCATGCGCCAACTGTCCTGGATTGTATCGCAGGAAAACAAGGCAATATCTATGCAACTGAATGAGCTCCGTCTTCAAGTCGAGAAGCTCGAGTTCGACAACAAAGAGGGCATCATCACTATTGACATTCTCAAAGAGCAGAATGTGGATGCTAGAAATGAGCTAGAAGAACTCAAACGGACCATTACAGAATTGAGATCTTCCCAAAGGGACCCCTCCGCCGAGGACAAGGAGAAGAAAAAGCAGGAGAAGATGGCTCTGATGATGGCGCAATTTGATATGGCAAGCGTCGCGTTCCCTGGGCTTCTTGTCCCAACATGCTGATAACATGGCAAATGCTGCATTTCGTATAGCAAGGAACATTTTCCGAAAAGGATGAACAACTTCGTCAGATTATTGCTAAGCTAGACGCTCTCGAATCCGACCCGGAAGCCCCTTCTTTATCCCCTAACGATGTCACCCAAATTCGCCGGCAGCTGGCAGAGGGTCAGTCTCTTGTCAGAGAAACCGTGGATCGTCTTCGTCAGAAACAGGAGGAGAGTGACCTCATCACGCGACGGAAGGACGAGCTGGAGAGTCGCCTTAGTACTCTGGAGGCGGAATATGAAGAATTGCTAGGTGATCGCTGTTGGTTCTGCTCCAAGCACAATGACTTATCAGCGGTTCAGAGAAAACCATTCATGACGAAGAGGCTAGCAATGCAGATATCGCACGCTCGACCGCAGAGCTGAAGGTGACGTTGTTACCGTGATAACGATATTTATGAGTGCTGAATCTCCCGTTTCGTTCGCAGAACAAATTGGAAGCACAGTATGCCGCGAAGCGCGAAACTCAGCAAAGTGAGGTGGTTGACCTAAAGCAGCAGTTGGAAATGAAGAACAATGAGGTTCGGAGCTTGAATGCATCTATTGATAGTCTGAAGAGTGTCAATGAAGAGCTCAAAGTTAGTGTTGGTCATATTGTCGTGATACTTGAGTCCCTTTCTGATTCTCTGCTAGCGCGCCTTCGCCGTCACATCTGCTGGCATTGAAGGTGGGAAGAACTTGGCTGAGAGCGCCCAAGACCTTGAGCGGACGCGCAAAGCTATCAATGTCCAACTTGCTGAATTCGACGGCGTCAAGAAATCCCTCATGCGCGATCTGCAGAACCGCTGCGAAAAGGTTGTCGAGCTCGAGATACAGCTGGACGAAATTAAGGAGCAATACAACAATGTGATCCGAAATAGTAATTCGAAGGCGCAACAGAAGAAGATGGCATTCTTGGAGCGAAATCTGGAACAACTGACGCTCGTCCAAAAGCAGGAAAGGCAATCTTCTTCCGGCCGGCCGGGTTTTCTTCTGACATGTTTCGCTGCAGCTTGTTGATCAAAACTCCGCTCTCAAGAAGGAAGCTGGGATTGCCGAGAGAAAGTTGCTCGCAAGGAATGAGCGGATACAGAACCTCGAAGCCTTACTTCAAGATGCCGACCGCCGGCTTGCCCTACAGAACCAGAAGTTTGAAGCTCAGCTTCAGGCAGTCAAGGACCGATTGGATCAAGCAAGAGGTACGTGTATACAGCGGGAACAATCTACCTCCATGTGTAATCTGGAATATTCCCAGCGCAAAAAGCCGCCGTCCCTTCTGCGCTCAGTTTCGCAGGCAGAATCGCGAAACCGCTGCGTGGTGGGGGTGGTGGGACGGTTCCTAACGTGGCGATTCAGACACCTGCGCCGGCTGTCTCAGCAAACCCCCTTTCTAGGATCCAAAACGAAGAAAGGTAAGCTGTCTTTTCTTCTGCGTCGAGGCTGTGCTTGACTAATTTATCTTGTAGTGGAGGTAAGTTTTCTAGGTGTAGTATCTTCCTCCTTTATGCATTTACCCCATTGTGCGTATAGGAAAGCGCGCATCGTGGTTCTTCCAGTCGCGATGAACGGCTGTATCATCTGCACCTTTTCTGTTTTACTATTATACCCGACGCTAGTTGTACGCCCTATACTTCTATCACTCGCCATACACTACATCTACAATCCGCACACATTCTCACTTGCCAATGCACGTGCATCGATTGTATGCGCGCTGTAAGACTAGGAGTCGCTGTTGTCCGGACATTCCGCGGGGTTAAATTTTTTTTGACACCCAGCCCCAAGCGGCTAGGCTGAGCCCGAGTTACGGGCCCTTGATATAGGGGGAGCAGTCATGACAGCGGCGAAGTGATCGAGATAGCCTCTTGAGTGTCACCCGCGGAACCCGGACATACTGAAACTGTATATTTATTTTATTTTTTGTTCCAGCCTCGATGATGATTCTGAGGAATTGAGCAAGAGTAGGGAAAGGACAGGCCCAGGCCATCAGTAGATTAAGCTTTAAAAGAAATCAATGGGGTAACAATGCCGCCCTGAGGACACGTGCCTGAGGACGTACAATAACTACATTACAGTACAGGTTATGCCACTCACTTTTCGACCACTTGGCCCTATTCCGGACCTCTCGGAAGATACGCGCATTCCGGATTCGGGAGGATGCACCGATTTTTTGGCTCGTCGCTTCTTTTCAGGGAGATTAAAGGTAAATTTGCACCGCTCCCGGGGGTCTTGAGCTTTGACGACTCCGGGGTGACGCCGACGGATGGATCATTCTCCCCTCTGCATGCCAGTGGTAGATTTGGGATTAGTCCTTACTCGGCATGTCATAGAGTGCAATCAATTCTTCAAGTCTTGCGAGCCATGCCAGCCCTTATACGCGTAATATGTAATGCCACCAAACCTTTGGGCTAAGGGCTAAAGGCCGCTCCGCTCCGTGCGTTTCACGTTCCTGTCCGTTTGTCAACCACATTTCGTCAGTTTTCTGCCGGGACCAAATAGTACTGGTCGCCGAAGCGTCACCTATAATTCATCATTTTGTTCCGAAATTCAATTTCCTTCCTACTAAGAGCGCCGGAACCAATTCCCGTTCCCCGTCCCCAGCCATCGCGTCTTGAGGGCGCTCCCGCTCCTTGTCTCTTCAACATCCCCGCTTGTGCTGTCCTGAACAGCGCTGGCTGCAGCATACCATCCCGCCCTGGATCCACAAAACTCGAGAATCACTTGTTCTTTTTCCTCCTCCGTCTTTGCTCAGTTGGAACTCCTCCATCCGTTCTGCTCCGCGCCATACGCTGTGCGTTTAGGGTATCAACGGTTGCTCGGTCGTTGGCTCAGATCTTACGCTGCTGACTGTGATGCCTACAGCCTTTTTTTTTTGCGACCCCGATCGCTTGCAAGACCCTGATATCGCCTTCCTTCCCCACTAAGTCAGCTCAAAATCGTATTTCATGTCACGAGCGCGTTCCGCTAACATATATGCTGTTATTTCGTGGCAGGAACTGCACCTAATTCATGTCTCAAAACTCCAATGACGTTCCTAGAAAACCCTCAGGCTCTTCGTCTCTGTCCGGCGCGCACTCACCGCTGGGCTCCCCGAGCACTGTATGTCGACATATAGTTCGGAAGCGGTGTTTTTCATGTACCTTTCCCTTTCTCAGGCTCAACCACAGCGGAGAGTTGCACTGCCTACAGCAAATAACACTTTTGGGGTTGGCGTGGGTACGCCTGCCACCCTAGCAAACTCGAGCCTCGGCTCCGGCTGGCAGGTCCGTGTGGTTCGCTTACAATTCCTTTCTGTCAGTTCACCAGGAACTAGGTGTGGAGGGGTGCTACTTCATCCCCTCAGCGTAACGTCTCAGCCAGCTCAGCACCAGCAACTACTGATACTCTCTCAAATCAAGCCGAGATGTCATTTCGTTCTAATATGGCTGAAGGATGGCGACCTGGCAACGGAGCATGGGCCGATGACGATGCAGGCGAATTTTCGTTGGTGAGTCTTCAGACGAGCGGCATGGTGCCGAAGGAACACCCCCCATGACTACTTTTCGGGAGACCACTAACCTCTTCACCAGGGCCGGCCAAGACAGGTTAGCGTCGCGCAAGGTGTTACCTTCTCTCCACACACCGTGAGTCATTAAAATGGGTGGATCATCGCATTGAGTTTTATGACATAATATTGCCCGTATATTTAGGATGACCGGCCTCTTGGAGGATCTAAGCCTAGTTTCTCTCCTCAACGGTTTGACGTCAATTTGGGCAAGGATCCTGCCACCACCACACGATACTCTTCTCCACAACCTACCTCCTTTTCTGCACCCGCATTCTCGTCACAACAGGCTGCTCAGAGTCATACCATGGGATACGACCCGAATCGTAGCCCATCGACTGTGGACAACTTGGCTCTTGGTATTCGTGGAATGACCGTAGAGGATGATGCTTCTCTTCCACAGCAAAACTCACCCTATCGTAACGGAACACATGTATCTACTGGTGTCCCACATGCATTACCTCAGGTCCGAACTGCACCTCTGCAGCCTCGGGGTCCTTATACTGGCTTCCCACCAACGGAGTATGCTCCCTATTACCCAGGTACTCCCACTGGTTAGTATCCCGACCTTTGGCAGCATCTTATTGTGATCAACTTTTTTCAGATCCGTCCATGTACGCGCCATCTCCCGTCACCCCAAATGCTGTACCGGCAAATATGTACCCCCCGGTGGGTTTATTTGTCCTGCTATCTGAAATCATACTCACACGGTCATAGCAGCATAGTATGTTTTATGACTTCACGGGACCTCCAAGACCTCCAGCAGGGTCTCAGTTCTATTACCACTCTCAACCAACACTTTATCATCCTAGTCATTCACCTTTACTCTCTCATATTCCTGTTCATGTGCCTCCAATAGTGGGTGACCATAAAAGAGACGTACAGGTCAATTTGTTGCTCATCCTGCTGGCGCATGGCTGATCATGTCTCCACAGATTCCTCCTCATGGATTAGGCTATGGTGCTGTAAGGTCGCCTCCATCCCCCCATCAGTATACTGGTTCTCCCCATATATATGCCGCTCATGTGGAGTATGGCACACCTCATCCTGGAATCATCCATCCCGGGACACCAGGTGCCATCTACGGGAGCCTAGGCCCACATGCCATGCCCTTTTATAACCACGGGGCTCAGTTCTCCCGCCGCCGAGACGGTGAAACCATCGCGCTCCGTAGCCCAATTTTAGAAGAATTCCGTACTAATCGGTCCCGCAAGTGGGAACTTTCTGTGAGTCTTCAAACACTATACGTTCATCGGATTCGTCGAACTTAATTAACATGATAGGACATTTATGGGCATATCGTGGAATTCAGTGGTGACCAGCATGGTTCGCGCTTCATTCAGCAAAAAATCGAGTCGGCCTCGAGCGAGGAGAAGCAGATAATTTTTGACGAGATTGTTCCCGACAACACATTACAGCTCGTTCAAGATGTATTCGGAAACTACGTCAGTCTTCCATACTTCACTTTCCTCATATATTTGACTTCCTAACTCGGTCATTAGGTCATCCAAAAGCTTTTCGAACACGGTACCCAAGTTCATAAGACAATATTGGCTACTGCAATTGAGCCACATATCGCGCAATTGTCCGTACAGATGTATGCCTGTCGCGTGGTCCAGAAGGTAATATCACCGGTCAACTTGTCATTTCGATTCCTTAGCATGTTACAGGCGATCGAATATATCCTTCCTGAGCAGCAAATCGCCATTGTAAGAGAACTGGAGCCACACGTGCTCAAGTGCGTCAAGGACGCAAATGGCAACCATGTTTGTCTTGCTCTATATACAATGTCGCCTCTCTGATTATGCAGCCAGGTTGTGCAAAAGCTTATCGAGCGTGTACCTGCCGATCGTCTCAGCTTCATTTCAGCATTCAAGGGTAGCGTTTTCGAACTTTCTACGCATCCTTACGGGTGTCGTGTTCTACAACGATGCTTCGAGCACCTGGGAGAGGAACAGACTAGGCCGCTCATGGACGAGCTCCATAAATATATTATCAACCTTATGCAAGATCAGTTTGGGGTGCGTCGGCGGTCCGTATAGCTCATAAAAACTACAACTACTGACTCATTCTACAGAATTATGTAGTGCAGTACGTTCTTGAGTATGGCAAGCAACATGACAGAGCGCTTGTGATATCCAAGCTACGAGGACAAATGCTTCACATGTCACGTCACAAATTCGCATCGAACGTTTGTGAAAAAGCTCTCCTCACTGCCGATATGGAAAGTCGCCGGGCTCTCATACAAGAAATGATGACGTCTAAGCAAGATGGTGTGAGCCCGATCGCTACTATGATGAAAGATCAGTACGCGAGTGAGTTATTTTTTGCTATCTCTGGTACCCTTTTTTTTTATTAACTCGTTCTTCCGAGACTATGTCTTGCAACGTGCCGTGTCTGTCGCGGACCAGGAGCAGAAGCGCGAACTGATTAGTCGAATCAAACCGCAATTGGTCAGCATGCGAAGGTACTCTAGCGCCTATAGCAAGCACCTACTCTCTAGTAAGTATATACTCTGGTGTCCCCAGAATCTAGATCTGACATGTTCCCCTTGTTCCTCTGTGCGTAGTTGAACGTCTCTTGACGCAGGCAGGAGAAAGTTTAGCTTAAAATCTCACAGTTTTTCATCAACATACCACTGGCCCTGTTTCATCATTTTGAACTCATTTTGCAACGCACCTGTCGAGTCACTCTCTGCTACCCACACGCATTGCTTTGCATATTAATTTGCTTCTTGTTGGATATTTGACAACTGCAGTTCATCTCAATAGATTTAAGCAGGTACATCTCCCCACATTTGTTACTACGTCTCATTCAGTCGTCCTTCATGGAGCCCCACTACCATATATTCAACTACTGATCTAGTTACCCACCATGTCTCTTTCATTACTTCGCTTCATACAGTCGCGCATCACAATATACAGCATTGGTTCAGGTCTTTGGAAAAATATATTTACAGTAGTTCCAAACTTGAAACTGAACCCGGGCCGCCTGGACAAATTAGAACAAACAAATTCGGTAAGAACTGGCAAAGGTTGACCGACGTGGAGCCGAGAACGCCCCCCGTGCTCGCTATTCGTGGTTCACCCCCAACGTCCATTGTCGCGCTTGCGCCTGCCACACCTACAAAAATTTGCCATGGAAGAAGCAGCAGCTCTCTTTGGCCCGGCGGACTCTGCTTCTGATCCATTTGGAAGTATCGTTGACAACGGTGACGACGACCTCGCTGAGAATACGACGTTAAATTCCGGCGAACCTCCACTTCCAGAGACGCGAGACGTTAATGCCGAGAGTGGCTGGTTTAATGGCGCACCTGATCGTTATCAAGCTGAAGGTTCATTACACTCAGCCTATAACTGGCAGAGCAGTGACGACGCAGGTGGTCATTACAATTCCCAGCCATATTATGGTGCACCATCACCGAATTATGCCCAACAGCTGAACCCCCATGAGAGTGACAATTTACAGCATATAGGGTCGCACAACGGTGAGTGGCTTCTGCATTCATGTGGTTTTGGTCTCACCGCACGAATATGGTCGTAGTTGGCCACGTCTATCAGGTCCAGCAGCACTACGAGCCGATTGCCGAGCAAGCACCGTTCGAACGATCCCCTGTTCTGCAGCCGAGCGACGGTTTGCCTGATGGCTCCATGTCCGCCATGCATGCACGTGCTGCACATGTGCAGTCCACGTTCGACCCTTATAGACCTGCAACTCTACAGTCACCCAACGATGGCAATTCCTACATGTATCCGAAGCCCTCTTTGACATCTTCCCGCGACCACGCTACTACGTACTCGGCGTACCAGCCCGTGGCTAATAACAACTTTTCGGTTCCCCAGTCTGGATACCAATCATATTCGGCACCGCCTATTCCGCTTACCCCCCAAGTTACTACACCATTGGGTACCAAGGAGAACCATCCTGACCCTTCTCAGGCCTCTGCGTTGTATCGTCCCAAGACTACTAATGCGTATGATCCCCCTATTCCGCCCCCCAAGCCCTCTAGGCACCTTGTTGGAGGGTCCTCTCGGGTATTTTCTCCCGCTGGCGTAACACAGATGTATGCTGCACAGGAGGCACGGCATGTCACATATCAGACAAACGCTAGTTCATTGCCCCCACCAGGCAGGTACGCCTCCCAAACACATGCACACGCTGCCCCTCCCACGGCCACACACCCCCCATCCATTGCCCAGCCGGCTGCTAATATATCACCGCCTCGCCGCGAATCCCATTCGCATATTGTTCCCGGACGATCTGCCCCTGCAGAAACTTCCATCGGCCGTTCTCCTTATTCAGTCCCACCGGTATCAGAGCCACCTTATTCCCACCGAAATAGCTTTGAGCACACGTATGCGCCCACCACCCCGAGTATGGATGCCATTGTGGACAAGTTTGGTCATCCGGGTGCTGTCCCACGTAAAAGCGAAGCTCCAAACGGTCATGAATTCCGGCCCGGACAGCATGCAGAGCTAACCGCACGTGAACATGGCTCAGATATGTTAGTATCCAAGAATCAATACGAATACCCGGATTCAGGAGGTGGGTTTGCTCAACCTATCATTACAAACACCGGTTACTCTCCGGATGTTCCTCGCTCACCACCCGCACCCATTCATACGAGTTCTTACGGAGCCGTCAACTATTTGCCTACTCTTGAAAGGACTCAGTCTCCCAGTGGTTCATCTGTGCATAGTACCCGGTCGTCGAAGAGCCGCAATTTGGCCTCTCCACCACCCTCTAGTATTGGTGCTGGGTTCGCATCACACGCACCTGTCTCCGCAGGACCTTCTACAGAGTCTGGACCTGTTGTCTCCAGAGTCTCTTCCCCCGCCTCTGTACGGTCATGGAAATCATCCCACGTCCATTCATCTGGTTCCCATGCTTCTTCTCGTAACGTAGAGCCCTTCTCGTCAACAGCCAGGGATCGCTCCATGTCGAGCAGCTCCCTTGTCTCCTCTCATTCTTCACTCGCCTCGGACCCTTACGCTCCTCCACGTCGCTCACAGAACGTACCCGAAGCCTCTATATCAACGTCTTTGCACCAGACCTCTCGTGTGCCTATTCACGATACAGACCGGACCCATGGCCAAACTCTGATTTTACCAACTCAAACTCATGCACCGTATGCCCCGTCACCATCCTTGTTAGGTACCAACGACCCGCTGGGGAGGACTTCAAGTCGTGCACCTGTAGTCACCTTTGGGTTTGGTGGGAAGTTAGTGCTCTGTTTCCATGGCTCGAACACATTGAACACCGGATTCGACATCGCTCTTTCCTCGAGGCAGACGACGGGGATCCAAATGCGACCTTTACATACAGTGATCCCTGAGTCCGCATCAGACCACATATCGGTTTCATTCCCCGGCCCTCTACTCTGCGATCCCGGGTCGCCGACGGGTCTGGTGCGTACGGCTGTGGCAACGCAGTCCAAGAACAACAAGGCGAAAGTTATTGAATACCTAGAAGGGCGCGCAGAAGAGATTTCCCGTGGGCTGGGTTACCTCGGCCAAGGGAGTCCAGAGCGCAGGAGGGCAGAGGGGAAAAATATTCTTGTGAAGCTGCTCAGGGTCCTCCTAGAGCATGATGGCCATCTGTCTGGCAGGTGAGGAACTGCTTTTAGCTGAGTTTGCAGTGATCTGTGGTTCTAAAGTCAACAACCCTCAGTTCTCAGGTAGAAGCCGCTGTCCGAGCAGCTCTCGTTCCTAGACTTGGGGATACTTCTGCTCTAGACCAGTCAAAGACATCTCCAAAGACATCTTTGTATGCACCTGGTCTGGACGGCGCTACAGTCTCATCACTCGCCTTACCTACTTTCGACCCTCATGACCGTGTCGTGTCTGTTCAGACAGTTAGATCCTCGGCCCTTGATAAAATGCAGGACCTTTTGGTCCGAGGAGATCGTACGGCCGCTTATCGTTACGCTCTAGATGAACGATTATGGGCCCACGCCATGATTATCTCAAGTAGTGTTGACAAGGAAGCTTGGAAGGAGGTTGTCAATGAGTTTATCCGCTCGGAACTGAACCCACAAGTTGTTGCCAACGGTACAGGTCCTAGTCATCGAGACACTTCACAATCAGGCACAGGCCGAGAGCCTTTGAAGGTCGCTTATAGTCTGTACTCTGGTCAGGGTGCTGCTTCAAGTACGTGTATAATCTAACTCTTGCATCCTTCCGTTTATTGAAGGTGTGCTGGTAATAGTACAAGTGCTGGTCCCGCCAGTCCCTCTGGCCAAAGCCGGTGAAATGCTCCAGGCTCCTGCCCTCGGACATGTTGCCCCGATATCCCCAAATTTCCCCTCACACGGCACTATGGCCCCCATCTCAGCTGATGTATTGAAGAAATGGCCGGAAACTGTTGCCATGCTGATTCCAGGCCCTTCCGTCTCTGAGTGTTCGGCAGCTCTCTTGGCTCTTGGTGATACTTTGTCTGCAAACCACTGGGTAGAAGCTGCGCATGCATGGTATGTCTCTCTGAGTAGCGCGTTTGCCACGAGCAATCTAACTGATTTTGAATCTTAGTTACCTCCTCGCTCCTCAGAGCACCGTACTCGGAACGATTGGCTCACCAGGCCGAGTTACTCTTGTTGGTTCACGTGGTCCAACTGCCACCCCGAATTTCCATGTGAACGACGACGCAATCGTGCTTTCAGAGATTGTCGAGTTCGCTCTTTCATTGGCACCCCCTTCAAAAGGCCAAGAGCCATTCAGCGGATTTCCCCATTTGCAAGCGTACAAACTTCTTCGTGCGGTAAATCTAGCAGAGATGGGTCATATGCTGGCCGCGAGCAGGTTGGTATTGTTGCCGCCCTTGACAGAAAACAAACTCAAACGCACTACAGGTACTGCGAAGCCATCATGGCGTGTTTGAATCGAGCCCAAACGATGACTCACCCCGAGGTTTCCGAACAATTAAGGGAATTCACAGAGAGATTGGTCGGGGCGCCGCACTTTGACAAGACGGGCTCATGGATCCGTGGCAAAATGGCTCGCCCTAGTCTTGATACCTTTGGAAACTGGCTTGGTGGCCGCCTCACAGAGTTCGTTGCTGGTGGTGATGACTCGCCCACTTCTAATGGCGATACAACTCCCCATGAGAATAAGACATTCGCCGGACCGTTTGCTCATTACAGCACAATCTCCTCGTCTACCACCTCAAAAGCTTCCTCCCCTCAACCAACGGTTATGAACCACAATGTGCTTGTGGACGCGCAGAACAAACTTCCCCGGAGAACAGGTTCCGCACAAGCAGTTCGCGTCAACTCGCAGATTCAAATCGACCGTGCATCATCAGCAATGGAATACCGACCAACTCTTCGGAATTTATCGCCGGGACCACGTATCGTATCTGCCAATGCTGCTACGACTCACTTTTCTCAAGCAAGTCTTTACAGTGGATATCCCCGCGCACAACCCACAAACAGTACCTATCAGCGGTCAGAATACGAACCACCAGACGTTGGCCCCCATGCAGCTGCATTGTGGGATTCCTCGATCCCGGAAGATTCTAGTACAACAACGCCGACAGTTTCCATGTTCCCAAATGGCCGTTCATCCCCGCCCTCTGGTTTCGTTTCATTAATGGATGTGCCGTCATCCCCTGCAGTCCTTACCTCCAATGCGCCAACACGTTCTTCAACCCTCGCCGCGCATGATGATGATGACGATGATGATCTTGGTTTGGGAAATTCCTCTGGGAGGCGTAAGGCTTCTTTGAATGATTCCGGCACGAGTGACACCTCGACACCTGACCCGAAGGCATCGAAATTAACTACGGAGTCACGATCAGGTAACCCTATCATTAATCATCAATGATTCGTTGTGCTGATGTCCTTATCGAAGATCCAAAATCTGCTCAGCAATCTTCATCTGGTTGGTTCAGTCGTTGGTGGAATAAAGAAGGGTCTAGCCGCCCGATAAAGGCCACACTCGGAGAGGAAAGTAGTTTTGTATACGATAAGGAGCTCAAGCGGTGGGTGAACAAAAAGGTGGGCTTCGAATGCAGATGCCTCGGTGTTCCTGTCTCAATAAATCCTATAGGGTGGTGCTGAAACCGCGCAACCTGCGGCACCACCGCCTCCGCCTTCTCGGGCACAAACTGCATCTCCTGGCCACTCTACCCAGAGGATACCAAACGGATCCCTCACAGCGCCTCCACCGCCGCGCGCAGCTTCGGCCATTGACCTTACTGCATCTCCTCCTAAGCGCACGATCACCCGTTCCCGATCGAACTTAGCGCCTCCAGAAGGCGAGATGGCCACGAAAGGCATGCCTCCTCCCGGTTTACGCGCTACAGATTCACCACCCCCGAATTCTTCTGATTCACCGACACCCCCACCCAGTCGACCGCGGTCGCAAGCTGCGAAGCGCAATATCCGTAGCCGCTACGTGGACGTCTTCCAGCAACCCACAGAGGCGACTTGAAAGTATTTGTCCACATCACTGATTCCATTGCCGCAGAACAATTGCACCGTCATTTTATCCAATCATGTTATGTTCTTAAGTTTAAAGTCATCCCCGTACAACCCGGAGTTGATGTATGCACTATGAAGCCCGCCACGTCGCTTCTTATTGCAATTTTCATGGGTACTATAGACACTTTTTCTTATTAGACTAAAACATCAATCACAGGAGGAGTTTGAAAGGGTAACCTAGTTTCGAAGTGATGACGGTTAGATCGGATGAGAGATGCAGTGGTGAAAATTGTGTCGTACCTCCATTTTTTAACCTGAAGAATGACACAAGTACCGAGAAGAGAACGAACCCTACCCCTGACCACAAGTATACTTGGATTCGTTGTCTAGTGGGCGAGGATTGAAGAGGTGCTACTAGCGTAAGCATAAGAAATGAAGCCGATAACAACCCATCTGGAGGAATGTGATTAACAAATAATTTCTCCCAAGTTTCAAGGGAAAGCTACGTACAGATCGTGGCGACAACTGTTGTTTCTTGGCCATACTGGGTCTGAAAACCGGACGCAATCCACGAGCCGTCTGCGGCGGTGCTAGGCATGCCACGGATGCGAGTGAACATGTAACCCGATGTCATGACCAGGGTAGTAAGAACCGTGATAACTGCCCAGGTCCAGCGGTTGCGAAGAACAGGAGCTAGGAATCGCAGCGACAAGACACCAGATAGAGTAAAGAAAACCAGAGTCCCCCACATGGCCCAGTTAATGGGTGGGCGATATGGGATGGGCACTGGGGTAAAGGCGGAAAGCTGCTCGGCAAGAGGTTGGGGATCAAAGCCGCTGTCAATGAGAATTTCATAAACGGGATCACAAACCAGTATTTAGTGAGCTTACGAAGAGAAATCATGGGTGATAGGAATGTCAGGTTTGGCCGACTTGCGGGGACCTGCCGCTGGAGGATAGTTCAGTACAATGGGAGCCGAATGAACGCCAAGCTAGTCACTCGGTGAGTTGAAGATCCTGCACGAGTGAGCGATAGTTTACCTTTTGAAAGACTGTCTGAGCGTTGTCGAAATCCAGGGTAGCGAAGAAATGCGAGTCGCGTTCGGTTGATGGCACCTTCGACCACGCCTTAGCTACGGCTGCCCACGACGGCTCAAATTCTCTGAACACCGCATGAGCTGTAGTTATAAGGGGATATCACACGAGGCTCACCTGCATGGGCCACATCTTCGCTTCTTGTCGAGTGCTGTGAGGTGAACGGAGGCCGACCAGTCGCGTTTGGGTGAAGTGAGGAGGTCGAACGTCTTGGCATCGAGGTTGATAACACCGTTGTTCTCGGCCGCTAGTTTGACTAACTGGTTATGAGTGCTGCCTTGTGCGGCGAGAACGATAGCAGGAAGAGCGAGTAGAGAAAGGAATGGTAGCAACATGGTAGCGGGGGGTTAAGAAGAGGAGATACGTGGCTAAAATTAGTCCCAATACGCGCTCGGAGTTGACGGAACGGGATGTCGTCGCGAGCGCGCGTGCCATTGACCACCATGTCTCATGCCCTCCTCCTCCGGTTATTTCTCTCTCCTTCCTACTTTTCCGTCTATGTCGCCTTGCGCTATCTCATGATATACTCCGACAACATTGGGATCACATACTATCTCACCCGCCGACTCAAGGAATTCACCATCGAGGAACTTCGCGAAGTCTGGGGTTTCATATGGTGAACACAGATGTTCGTTATAAACACCTTCGGATTAGGTTTAACATCTCGTCTCAGCTATCTGCTTGTCTCTAGACCATCTCGATCGCGTGCACTTGAGTGTTTTGTCATGGACATTTCCCGCAAGTCGACCCATCTAGCCATTCTTGTGTGTAGTCCCGATTGTCTTGCTTCCTGTATGATTTTTTTCACGACCGTAGACCCTGTGGTTCATGCAAGCATCGCTGAAGGACTTCTCAAATGCCAACCATAACCCTGAATCATTCTTGGTGTGCCAACGGACACTACTCATGTGCCATGAACTAATATTTGGGGATGTACCACTACCCATGCCCTCGGCATATCCTGGACTCTCTTCGTCTCTTTTACCGCGATTTTTACGGAAGAAAGTAAAGCCCCGTTTTTACCCAGCATTAATTGGCATGAGTATAGTGTTTGCTGGTTCACCTGGCCTCCCTGCACTTTCCAAAGTTATGGGGGAGGTGGCCATCGAGCAAGGGCGGATAGATCGGCAAAATTCGAGTGCAAAAAGCCTAGAACGCAATGAAGACGACTTGGTCCAGGGGAGAGCCTTGCCATCACATGAGCAGCCAGTCGAGGTCGACGATGACGAAGTTGACAGTCCCTTGGAGGATCTGGAAGATACTCAAGTCCTCAACCCCTCGTCCACGCCTCACGAAGGAGAAACGTTTGAGGGCGGTGTTTCAGGGAGAAGGCGGCGACACGGGATGTTTCGCGCAGTGCGCACCAGCCCCAGCCTCTCTCTCCGAAAGGAGGAACGAGTACCCCGATTTTCGGATGATCCTCTAGGGCAACTAGATCATGTTTCTCCAACCGTAACCCAGTCTGTCCCGTCGTTACCCTTCATCAAGCAATTCCATCAGCCAAGTTTTTCCGATGCCTCGGAAACTTTACTGAACCAGTATGACTTCGGGTCACAGATCCACCTACTGAGGGGTCATTTTTGTCGTTCTGAGGTTAGTGGGGGGCTTTGCTGCGTCGACGTTGGATTGACCTAGGCAATAGGTTCAATTCGTACTGAATCTGGAGAGCATTTCCAACAGACTCATGGTGGTTCCAAAACCTGCCCGAGTAAGTGCCCTGCGCGCTGAGTTGACAGCTCTGAACCACCGACTACCTGCAGAGGTAGGTGTAATGACATACAGTCTTGCGCTAGGCCTCACTGCATCCAGGTTTGTATGCCATTATGGTGCTTCAGTGCTGATGAAGCTCCAAATCTTCAATCTGTCCCCACACCTCATCACCGCATTGTCCGAATACCGCCTGGCGAATGCGTTGTGCTGAACTCTGCAGAGCACGCCCCTTACCTGCTAGTGGTTGAAATCCTCCATGGCGATCTGGATTTTGACCCAAACAACCGCCACAACAAGTCAACCCTGCAGAAAATTCTGGTCAAGGAGAACGAGAAGGGAGCATCAAAAGATCTCATCCCCTTTTCGTCTACTTCTGTTGACCAGGGGGATCAATCTTCTATTCGGATAAACGTATCTGACGCAGTGCTCGGCAAAGACACTCCTGACATGCAAAGCGGATCATCTTCACCCTTCTCTGCCGTAGCAGCCACGGAACTCTCATCCTCGGCGCCGTCCAATCAAGAGGAAGAGGAAGTGGACCTCATCGAACAGCTCTATGGCGATCAGGAGTCATTGAGATCGAGGCCTCTCGATATCTCTGACTCTATTGTTCTCCGACCGACGCCAAAGAACAAGGACCTTGACTTGGCTGCCTGGTCTCGCTCATCACCACAACCGACTACTCCGTCCTTTGAACAGGATGACCCTGGGCCAACAATGTCATCAACTGACCATCAACGCTCCAACTCGCATGGGCATACGATAGCTCCGCAGATCGTGCAGTCCCGTTCGGGCCAGAGCCAGGATTTGACCCTAGAGGACTATTCCGAACGAATGCGGACAGCTGCTGTGATGCTTTCACAGCTGAACGCTAGCCTCGTATGGGAGCAAGTCAATCCTTCTCCAGGTACTCAAGAACGCCCCCCGAGCATTTCTGCAGGACCTTCGAAGTGGCTATCTGGATCTTCGTGGTTTGCCGTTGTTCCACCCCAATCCCTAACTACCCGCGAAGGCGGTCCTTTACACCCGTCATTGGCTGGATTCTCTCAAGACCAACCCCCGTCACAATCGCAACGAATGAAACTTCAACCATCAGAGGCTGCTGCAATTCGTGAACGCATCATGAACGAGATGCTAGCACTTGAGGAGGAACGTATGCAGCGCATGCGGGAAAACCGCGACAGCCATAGTGCATTAAAAATTAGCGTTGCAATGACGAACACAATGGAGGATGAGGGTATTATACGGCGCGAGTTGAATAAAGCCGACCCATCGGCGGTTGTATTCAGTGAGAGCTGGTCAGCGAAGAAAAGCCGTGTGCGGCAGGAGTCACCATATGGTCATCTAGGCATGGTTCTCCTCTATTTTCGCCTCGACCCGCTCCCTGACAATCTGTACAAGCCAACTGGGACTGCTTATCGGTGATTGTGAAGACCGGTGGCGATCTCCGCCAAGAGCAACTTGCTGTGCAGCTCATCCAAGAGTTCAAGCGGATATGGAAAGAAGAAAATTGCCAATGCTGGGCGCGGTAGTACGCTCCTTTGGCCTTGCTTTCCATCCCGCGGTGATTCTGACTTTTTTTTTTTCTTGAGCTTCCGTATCCTCATTACAGGGGGTTCCTCTGGTCTCGTCGAAACCATCACAGATGCCGTATCTATTCACTCAATGAAAAAGGCTGAGTACGCACGACGGTTGGCGAGAGGACGATTGGGGCACGTCTCTCTTATGGACCATTTCAAGAATGTGTGTACTTCCACTTGCTGTCCAGGCTTCGGCTTATCTTCCGTTAGGCCTATGGAGATCCTTCTTCTGCCAAGTTCGCGCGCGCCCAGCGAAATTTTGCGAAATCTTTAGCTGGATACTCAGTTATTACGTATCTCCTTCAGATCAAAGACCGCCACAACGGCAACATCCTATTGGACCGCGATGGTCATTTAATCCATATTGACTTCGGGTTCATGCTGTCGAATTCGCCAGGGAACATCGGTTTCGAGGCTGCTCCGTTCAAATTACCTTTAGAGTATGTCGAAGTACTGGGTGGGGCAGACGGCGAGCTATTGCGAGAATTTCGTAAATTATTTCATGAGGGATTCGAGGCGGCGCGAAAGCACTGTGATAGAATCGTTACCATGGTGGAACTCATGCAGAAGGGTACGCCACACTGACTTCTCGGCCTCGGGTCATACGATACTGACAAAAGGGGCAATGAAAGACTCAACTCTTCCGTGCTTCGCGGCGTCGGGAGAGCAGACCGCCGCACAGTTACGGGAACGCTTCCAACAAGGGCTCACGCATCCACTTGTGGCGGAACACGTTGACAAGCTCATTGACACGTCTCTTGGCTCAACCTGGACGCGGCTGTATGATTCGGTGAGTCCGGTGCCCACAGCCTCACTTAAATCTCACTCTCGTGCGTAGTATCAGTACTACTCTCAATCCATCCTATGATCTGTCGTCCGTGACTCAATCGTACAACACGGTCTCTGAGAAATTACCCCGACATACTATTCATAGAGTATCTCAAATAATCGTCCCATGCATCAAGTTAAGCGTAAATAAGTGCAACAAGAGGCAGGCGCGTGGACAATAAACTATTCAAAGAGACGGTCATATTTCGGCAAGCATGAATACCAATGATAATCTATTACGCAGAAAATCAGGGCGCGTCGCACATCGGAGAAAGGTACAACCCACCAAAATTATCGTCCTCTTGGTCACACCAACACTTGCCTCGTCTGTGCGCTTCGTCCTTTGGACAGTGCTGGAACGGCTCATGGCGATAGCCTATTTCGCTGAAAAAATGTAGTTTATCCTTCGGCGCTAGCAGAGAGGCACCGATCGAGTGCACGGGCGCATCACCCCAGCGTTCGTAGTAGAACCCACCAGCACTGTCGAGGTGCTCAAAGAACTTCATGTACGGCTCGCTGCGCCAGAAGTCAAGATCCCCGATCTCGAAATTGCTCCAGACTAGGATATGGTCAGTAGGCAATGAGGAATGAAAGAAGGTTAATAAACATACAATGACATCTGTTGTAGCTAAGTCCGCCGTCATCGGAGAGGAAACCCATGGCATTATCCGGAGCAATAAGGTCGGGATTCTGTTCCATGAACTCTGCAATAGCACAAAAGAGTCAGAAGGGGCCGCACTTTCAGGTGTGGGAGTTATATCCACCTCTTACGGTCTGCCACAAGGTTTCAATTGTCTCGCCGTATTCAGGAAGGGATATAGTGAAACCTATGCGCGCTCAAGACGGGTAGAAAAGACAGTTGCTCTTGTGCGCACCGTAGACCTTGTTATTGTCCTCCATGAAGAGGAATGGATCAAAATCAAGGTCGCAAAAGAAGGTGACATCGGGCCTGGATAAGATGATCATAAGGATAAACAAGCCTGCCACAGCTAGGGTATGTAGCTTACTCCACCCGCCAGTAGTATTTGTACTTGGCTAAGAGCTCATGTCTGAAGAAGAACTAGAGGCCAGCGGGTGAGATGGTCAAGTAGGAGAAAGGGGATACTTACGCCCGAGTTGAAGCGGCACATATTCCGGTACCTTTGCGCGGTCATTAGGACATGAATAACAGCGAGGCTCAGTACTTACGATACGCTGCCTGCAGAGGGTAGACGGTATTTGTCCCTATCCTGGAAGGGCGCAGGATATATTGTACGTACCTCCATATATCACGTTATTTTTCGTCATCTCCTCTCGCGATGCGGAAGCCCTCTCCTCGTCTATCCAGTCTGGTTGGTACCAATGACCTCGAGGAATAAGTCCGAATTCGGTGGTTGCATCGGTCAGTTCAGTCACTCTCCTGCCGTCGGGAGTCGCAAAGTCAGTAAAGTTGGAAAAAAAGACGCCCGTCGATGGGGCAAACGCACTTTTTGAACTGATCCGTGAAGGGCTGCTCGTTGAGAAATACGTAGGGATAACGGAAGCGCTTATTGAAACGGTCTTCCATCTGTTTCATGCTCTTTACCACGCCCTGAAGATCACTATTGCGCGCGAGTATGACGATACTCGCATTCGCTCGACGATCCAAGACGAATGTAGTATTTTCTGGCGAGTGGTACTTCTCCGGAATCGCATCGCCCGTCGGAGGTTTCTTGTTGGTGCCAAGGAATCGAGAGATTGACATGGCATTGCCATATCCTTCATGAGTTACGGTGAGGACGAAATGAAGACCGAGCTAAGAGGGGGGGAGAAGGGGGCGAAAAGGGGGGTGAGTCGGGACAGGTTTAGGGTTTATGCGAACATACGATGATAATGAGGACAAGGACCAAGTACCGCCAGGGTGTGATCATCTTGCTGAACGTGAAACCGAGGAGGGTTGATTGAAGGGAAAAAGGGTGCGTGGGCCACTTGCTATTTAAAACACCACCGTAATTATTCACCCGTCCGCGGCCATCACGCTGTGCTGCGCGGTACGTCACAAGGTCAACGTGCCAAGTGCGTGCGACAGTGGGTATCGTATTTTCCCACACCTCGTACCTGACCCTACACCCTGCTGTTTAAGCATTCTCCCTGCGTTTAGCGAGCCGTAGCGCGACAAGAAAAAGTCTAACTACGTTAGCGACATGCTGAGGTGTTATGCGGTAGAACCTGTTCAACTATTCCGACACTAAGATATGCGTAAACACTGTATTAAGTAGAGCCAAGGCACCTAGCTGTCTAACTTATTGCGCCGCATGCCTAGAAAAGACATCAAAGTTTCTCCCATCTTGGTATACAGGACATGTCTTTATCTGTACCAAATTCACTCGTCACTGGTCAATATTAAACGGAAGACGACTTGCCAACATTATCCATTGGATTGCAACTACATCGCCCTTTCGCCCAAGTTTCATCCTGCGGACAAGCCTGAAACGGTTCGTGGCGATACCCAATATCGCCAAAGAAGTGCGTTTGGTCCTTTCGTAAAAATATCGAGGCACCGATGCTGTGAACTGGCGCGTCGCCCCATCGCTTCAAAGATAGCAACCTCATAAGCGACAATCTCGCCAATGACGTTGTTACGCACCTCATAATAAAAACCACCCCTTTTATCCAGATAATCGAAAAACTTTGTGTAGGCCTCCCCACGCCAGAAATCCATGTCAGTGATCTCAAAGTTGCTCCAGACTATGAGCGATTAAATGTAAATGTCTGTCGGAACAGAGAACCACAATACGCACAGTGACAAAGGTTGTATGTTTCTCCTCTGTCGTCTGAAATAAACCCCATCATGTTGTCCTTGGGTACTAACTCAGGGTTCTCTCTCATAAAGTCTGTGTGTGGCTGAGATAGCGTTGTACATATTCACAGCTCCGGTTCACCTTTTACGGCGTCCCACAATGTCAATATTGTCATCCTGTACTCATAGACCGCAATATTGAAACCTAGAAGATCGGGTAAATAGGTGCGTAGCGCTGGCGAAATATAATCGACACCATATATCTTGTTATTAAGTTCCATGAACGCAAACGGGTCATAATCGAGGTTGCAAAAAAACTTGACGCCAGGTCTATTCCGTTACATTAGGCGTGCGCTGGAGCTGCGGATGCAAGTCTCATCACTCACTCCACCCGCCAATAATATTTGTAAGGTTTCAGTAACTCGTGTCGATAGAAGAACTGCATGAAGAGATGTCGAGAAAGCAAGGTAACTGACACGAGTAATCGCTTACCCCAGAGTTGAACCGGCACATGTTGCGATATCTGTACGGTTCAGAAGGTCTCGACGAAAAAAGTGACACAACTCACTCAAGACTCCCTGGAATGTCGATCAGTGAGTCAAGTCGGTTACTGCACGGAAGAAAATAAATCCGTACCGCCGTACGGTATTAACTGTCCTCTATACATCGCCATGTGTTTCCGGGCCTCCCCTGCCTTCTCTTCGTCTATCCACTCCGGTTGGACCCAGTGCTCATGCGGTATCGTGCCAAAAGATACGGGCGCATCCGTTTGCACACTTACGCGTCTGTCGTCATTCGAGGTGTAGCTCGTCAGGAACACGACTCGTTGTGTGCACGAGACACTGACACTCACTCTTGGAATTCTTTCGTGAAAGGTTCATCGTTTAGAAACACCCACGGATACCCATATCGCCTGTTGAACCTGTCTTCCATTTGTTGCATGCTCTGCATGACGCCAGCTAGGTCCGAATTGCGGCATAGCACGACAAAAGTTGCGTTTGCGAGAGGTCGACCGCTAGGTGGTAGCTTGGGCCGGTTGAGATGTTGCTCGTGCAGCGGGTTAGAAGTAGGAAGAAGCGATCTGGACAGCGAGCGAGAAGGGGACGCGAGAGAAATGACGAGATACAAGAATATCTTTTTGCATTCGCATCAGTCAGAACTCAACCACACTTGATATCGCCAACTCACGAGTAGAACCAGCACCGCAACGATGGTTCGTGACGCAAGACGCCTCATATTGCCTTCAGCGGTAGTAGATAGAGAAGTTGTGCCCCAGTTTATGACTAACACCCAATTACCTTCTACCTCTAGCTCTGTTGGAGAATAAGACAATGCAGAGAGATGTGATAACCGCGTGAAAACATATGAAGCCAATATCGCGGACTCCTATCCTGTGTAACCATTAGGAATCACACAGTGGGAAATCGCTGCAGGTTGCAAGTGTATTTCTGTATAGCGTAAACGTACTCGACATGGAAATTCAATAACGCCTCCATTATTAACGGCGTTGTACAAGTAACGCCGAAGAGTATTCAAACTATGATACGAATGCACGAGGTAGTGTCGGCCAACTTTGCTAAATTGCCCAGCAGCTGAGCGGAGAAATTGAGGAGCGTCGAGGGAGTTCATCTCGACTAGAACTCGTAGACGTACTATAGTTTGTCTGCCTCTTCACCTTCAGTCACGAAGTGTGCCATGTTGCTTTCTGCGTGAATAATGAGACCTGTACCCCTGCATGAAACCCACGAGCAGGCAAGTCTGGCGTTCCACTGAGTTCACGTTGGACGCGAGAGGGAAGCCGCCGGGTTGTCGGGACGTTGTGCGTGGCGTGGCGTGGCGGGCGGGGTTGGAAGCGTCAAGCGCTGGTTTGAATCCGGGTGTCCGTGGTGCAGGAGTGGTGCAGGAGTACGGTCTTTCCTGGGCCTGCGTTACAGTACAAGAACCGCCAAGTGGATACACATATACCAAAAGCGAGTATAGTCACCATGGCTGCAGTGAAGAGAAGTAAAGTTCGCTCATCACGGCGGATTGCGAGCATCATCTCAGGCTCGGAGTCGGTCATCGGAGTGTGCGTGCTGAGATTCTTTGAGGTGAAAACACTGTGCTGTATACTGCAACATTGCTATCGTCACGTACAGTGGCAAGGTCAATAAAAAAGACTTTCTCACCGATACTGTATAAGTTATCGCGGTTCTCGCAACAGCTGAAATGCCCGGACTGGGTCCTCCGAAGAGTCGTCGCTGCCATGTTCGTCGTCCACTTGTCACTATTTCTGTCATCCGATGGGCTCACAAATGATTAGTACTATGATGGCCTAGGCAACAAAATCTACAAGAATGGCGAA
The DNA here is from genome assembly GCA_003314055.1 of Lactifluus hygrophoroides. Lineage (NCBI taxonomy): Eukaryota > Fungi > Basidiomycota > Agaricomycetes > Russulales > Russulaceae > Lactifluus > Lactifluus hygrophoroides. Next base: position 107,249 of record QLPC01010870.1, on the reverse strand, counting down.
TACGGCTGCCCGCGGCCCTCTGCCTCCTGTAACTTCATCCATCCATCCGATCCGGAATGGGCTTCAGTGGTAACCGACACTTTCCTTCCCGGACGACCTAGTGAAGGCTCACCTCGACGCTCTCCGACGCCACCCTACCACAGCCACGGACGTGAGAGAAGACGGTCACCCTCAATTGATCGTCAATACTCAAGCTCCAAACGACGGAGGTCGCCGCCTCGTGGGAGTACATACAACCGTGACCGTAGCCCTCTCTCGTATCCACGAAGTTCTCACTGGGATGATAGTCCACTGCACCGTCACGGCTCTTCTAGCCACTCATCCCCACCTCGCACCACCCGCGACACTCGGCTACTCCCTCGTCCTTCACCCCCACGCGAACGTCCATCTTCCTCTAAGCAGCTCGACCCGGATCGCCAACAGGAACAGATTTCTAAGAGTCGCCCCGAAACCGTGGTATCACAAACGATCTCAGGTGACCGACCTTCGGAACAAGAAGTCAGGCCCGTTTTGAAGAGTACAGCTACAGCGGTGGCTACACCCTCTGCCGCCACAAAATCTACCACGCCCAAGGCTTCTTCCGAAACTACATCCATGCCTTCTGGCTCCACTAAAGCGTCATCGCGGCCGTTTTCTGAGGTCCTTGCACCACCTCCCTCACTGTCTTTGGCGCCACCAAAGGATGAGATGACATCTGAACAGCGACGAGATGTGTGGGGAAAACGCATCGCGTGCGTTCCGATATGATTACATCTCTGGGCATCATTCTCACTTTTCCTCAGATTAATGGCAGATGCTACACAAGAATATATGGACCTTGGAAAGCTGGAGCAAGACGTGCAGTCGCGTCGACGTCAAGTCCAGTCGGCCGCTTTCGACACACTCCCTTCGGAGGTAAAGGACACATTCCGCACCGGACTTGCAAATGCCGAGGCCACCTATGAAAAAAAGAAGGCCTCCCTGAACAGCACCATCGGCCGACTATCCGAAACGGATTTCTGGCCCTCCCTTCCCTCGCAAAAGGTTGGCGATATGGAGGCAAAGTTGAAGGAGGCAAAGACGATGCTCGGAGGCTTAGCGGATAATGTCGGTCAGCTGTACAAGCGCATAGAGAGCCTGTACGAACAGCGATCTGGTCGCCCAGACACAAATCCGCCGGGTGCAGATGAAAGTGGAACGTCGGCAGGCAGTGGGGACGGAGATTCTGGCGTCAGGAAACGACGGCGTCTTTCAGTTGATGGCACCGACGACACGATCCCGTCTGCCGTGCGTGGGGATATCGAATCAATCAAGGACACCATCCGCGAGATTGAAGACCGTCTGGAAGACGTCGACAACGAAATGACCCAGCATTCTTCCGATATCATGGAACAGCTCGAGGTAAAATTGGAAGAGAAGATCGAGGAGATCGCCCGAAGCGCCGATATCGCGACCTTAGTAGGCGCTCAGCTCGGTGCACGGACTGCGCAGACGATCCAGGTTTTCAATCAAAGTTTTGCGCAGGCCGACCAAGAAATCACGGAACTTGCGCAGGAGATGGCGGAGCTCATCCCGAGGATAGACACCCTTCAGCGTGACAACGATCTCTTCAAGCAGGAAGAAGCCTCGGGTAAGGAGTTGCTCGCTCAGGTACGTGATTTTTCTGCTTTGTTTCATGCTCCCCCTCTCTCACGAATAACATCGTCTGTACCACAGTTGGTCAAAACAGATCAGGATAACGCTGAGGCAATCGCGCGTCTTCAAGAGGAGGCCAAGGCTCTACAGAGTGCCTTGGCAGCACACACGAAGCGGGCGCTTCCACCCTTACCGGTACTACCGCTTGTTGGTCCTTTCGTGGATGCCATCAAGGGATCTATTGTGCAGCAAGTGGATGAGCACATTGTTCCCATTGTCGCAGAAACCCGCTCAGAGATGGAACGCATCGCGAGAAACCGCGATACGGAGCTTTATGAAAAGCTCAAAGACAAGCTTGACCAGAGCATCAAGATGTCCCAAGTGATCTTAACATGGATCGAACGTCACCCTGAAGATGCCCGCCAAGCACTGTCCGCTGCCACGGCGAGAGCACAAGCTGGTGGTGCTAGTAGTTCAAGTTAGATCTTTACTAGCTCTTGTGTTTGACATTTGTGAAGAATGAATATACCTCATCGGACTCGTATCTTCAAAAATAACTCCAATTCTGACCGCGACGTCAAGACAAGCTCTTAAGTACAAAGCACAGAATATTTCTTGGACAGGCAAACAAAGATAGCAATGGTGCACATGAACAGGGGACTTGTTTAAAAAGTGGACCTTCCGAGAATCGAACTCGGGACCCTTGCATGAACAGGCTAAGGCAACCTCATAAGTACAAAGCTCTACCGATTGAGCTAAAGGTCCAACAACACGGAACTCATTTTATATGTTCATCACATTGCACATCACCAACAGCTTGATAAGCAGGCTACGGCCACAAGGTCAAAAGAGGAATTTTCGCGAACAACCTGAGCCTCCGAGGGGGCGTGCGTTATTTAAGGACTAAGAATAAACTAGGTAGCGTGTCTTCTAGCGATACATCTGTAAGCCCATCTAACTTTAAAATCATAATAACCAGAAACCTCGATTCATCTCTCTACGGTTGTCCGTTCGCGTTCTCCTCGTGGATGCCAGTGGATGTGAGTTGCAGCAATCGCGTCCCGACGCGGGCAGCTTGCTCCTCCGAATGGGTAATCCAGACGATGGCTTTGACAGTTTCGGACCTGACCTCCTCGACCAACGTCTTCTCTACCATCGCGGAGCTCTCGGGGTCAAGGGAGGCCGTCGGTTCTATTTTTATAAACAGAAAAAAAAAGTGCCAACCCGAACAAGCCCCCGGGGTAATGGAAAAGCGACGGGTAAATGAACTGCAGCGCGTTGTTATGGGCAAGGAAACGCACCGTCAAGTAACAACACCTCAGCGCAGTTGAGCCCGTATGGGATCGCAAGTGATAATCGTTGCGCTTCTCCGCCACTGAGTAAGCTCCACGGCCTGTCCCAGAGTTCCCGTGCGATGCCCCATCCCTCCGCCAAGGCCATAGCACGTTGTAGATGTACCGGGTCTCCTGAAAGGCGTTCCGGGGCAATTCGCGAATGGAAGGTGGATAACGTTTCAATAAGATCGCGTGGTGTACCAGGTAGGAGAGACGGTCGTTGGGGGATATATTGGACGTGGGTTCTGTACGTCGGAATACCTATATGATGACGTTCATAGGAGTGTATTTTCCTGTTGGGTGGCCAGCGTACCATAGGCTTTCGGCGGTCTGGTACCCAGGAAAGACGTTGAGCTTAGATTTCAGAGGTGAGAAGAAGGCAACTCACTTTCCCCTGAATTCTATGGTTCCATGATAGAGATTGAGATGAGCTAGGCACTTTAAGAGGGTCGTTTTTCTGTGAATAAGTGGAGAGAGGACGTTAGTGGTGATGAACATCCACGCGATGAAGTTGGACACTGTTTCACCCAGAACCACTGCGTGCTTGTAAGATGACGATATCACCTTCATTCACGTTAAAGTTGACATTCACGAAGATGGGATCGCCTTCTGGTCTGACACAGGAGAGATTCTTCACTGCCAGCAAGGGCGTCATACCTTGGAGAGCGTGGCTGCGGGAGTCATTTCGACAGAAATTTCTCTACTCAAATATCGTTCTCACGCTTCGGCCCGACGAGCTCCGCTACTGCCCAAAAAATTCTAGAGAAGTCCCGTCCAGAGGGTCCAACTCAAAACCTGAGTTATAAGTAGGGGTTATGCATTAGTCTAGAGTATCGACAGATGGTAAATCGCCCTAAAAATGTGGCTGTCCCGGTGGCGGTACTATTCCCATCTCCTCGGGTGTCAAGCTTGTGCTCTCAATCATCACACCAACACCGACCTTGGCTGCATTCTGGGGGGAAAATGTTTAAAAACAAATCGAAGGTAGAGAGGGAAAGGACGCACTTTAAAGTGGTCGATCTCTCCAGCAACAGTAAACGCAAAGCTGGGTGCAAACCGCTGCTCCAGCAACGCCGACACTTTTCCCGTCGAATCCAGCTGTGCCCGGAATGTCGACATACGTAGGTCATACTTCGCACCCACTGTAGCAATCGCGTCGCGTCGCATTGGTGCGGCAATCACCTGTAAATCCGCAGCCGCCTCCACCTTTTCGCTCAACTTGTGCCAATAAGTTGCCTGGAGCACACCAATGGGCTGGAATTGTGCCGTTGCGATCCACTTCCCTTCAGAACCCGTCAACTTGGCAAGGTACGACGAGGTCATCTCTGCTTGGTCAAGCGCAGCTCGCTGGTAGAGCGTCTCTATACCCAGTGCGAGGCTCTTCGAGACAGACTGAAGATAGCTCCCGACATAGATGCCAGAACCGTCCAACGGTGAGGGGTTGATGACTTTTGCATTCAGGGTGTAGTCTAGGCCGGTGTAGTCGTGTTCCAACTGTATCATGGTATGACCAGGCTGCATTCCCAGCTAAGGCGGTGTATTGTCATTTAGATTTTCTGAGAACGCACAAACGGTGACGTACCTGAGCTTGCACTTTTGACGTATTTGATGCTGACCAGCTTTGCTGCAATCGTCCAGAGACGTTGCCCTCGTGGTCAACGTTACCTTGGAGAATGACCTTCAGAGCAAGTTTAGCATTAAAAAAAATATCCATAGGCACCCCGTAACCCACCTTGGGATTCGCAAACAATGCACCAAATGAATACGTTGGAGGTGCCGATTGCGAGGCCAATTGAAATGAATGGGTGACCTGGAAAGCTGGATCCATGGACAACCCTTTCATAAGGTCGGCTCGTGCGCCATCGAAGATAAAGTTGGTCAAATGCGTTGCTGTGTCATGTTATGAATCTACCCCAAACAAATGACATACGACAAAATGCTCACTTTTGACCTCTTTCTGCAAGTTCTCCACGGTGCCTGGGTTTGGAAAGCCGAGCGCTGCGTGCCAGCTCGAGAAGCGGGAGTAGGCATTCGCGAGGGGTGAAAACGGAGAGAAAAGGGTCGAGCTTTTTTTGGAAGGGGTTGAGGTCACCGTGTACGGACCTAAAGCAGAGAAATTTTCATGAGGGGCTGCGGCCATGTGAGCTAGAGGAGATGGTGCCGCCGGAGTAACGAATTGGTCGTAGGAAGAACAACCGGGAGAGGTTGAGAGGTACGCGCTAACTTATTGGAAACGAGAACGAGCTGAGCGTGAAGCGTGACGAGGACGAGAAAGGACGCGCCAGAAATTCGGTCACCAAACATCGACAAATTTCCTCAAACGCATCACGTGATAAGGTCTTATAATCAATTCTTATTTTAACTTATTTTACAGCAGTGCCATCAATGTCAGCCATAAACGTGGTGAGTAACCTTCCATTTTGTCGTCATCATTCGTAAGAGTCAGTAAGAGTAAGAGTAATAAAGGGTTAGGTATCGCAGGGTGAGGAAAACGTCAAAACACGAAGGTTAGGCTCGACAATAATAACAAGGCGCTGCAAGCAGCGACAACCGGAAATATGTTGCAAAAAGAAAAGTCAATAGTCAATACAATCCCAGATCGGTTTCATGATCGTCGAAATGAGTCTTCCAACCACCACGAGCAATATTTACCACCACTGCTGCGGCGCCGGCCTATACGCAGCAGGGGGGTAAGCCGGAGGAGGCGGCGGCGGTTTGCGCACACGTCTCCTCGGCTCTTCGATAATCTCCTCCACTTCGATAGGTTCCTCGCGCACAACAGCCTCTTCATGTTCGATGAGCACTTCAACTGAAGTAGTCTTCGGCAACGAAGTAGAGAACGAAGTTGTATACGGGGAAGGGGTAGGTTTGGCAACGCGGCGGGTATTGGCGGGTGGCGGGATGGCGGCGGTTTCATTCGGCACGAACTGGGTTTCAATGTGAACTTGGGTTACGGTACGTGTTGCGGTTTCGATTTCTGTAATTACGGCGGGGGGGATTTCCTGTAAAAGGAAAACATACATCAGCGAAATGGATCTCACACTTAATGAGGGGAATGTAGCCCCGGAGCCATTTCGGATTCTTCGGAAGCAATCCAACTCGGAAAAGGAAAAAGCAAGAGAAGAACAAATAAAACAACGTGAGTTGCACGAGATGACCCGGCATGTCACGTGTAGACGCGTCTTAGTGATCGAACAGGTTTGATTCCGACTGACGCGACTAGACGCGTCGCGATCGACTGGCTCCAGGGCTACAGGGGACGAGGGGGACAAAAGAGAGATGAAAAACCGTGTCCCCCAAGCCCGGACGAAGGAGTGTGGGAGGAAGTATCACAGAGGCTTCAACTGACTGAAGTAAGGAAAGTAAACGAATCCAGAACCTCCTTCGTCTCAGAGCTCGGGACGGCGGTGGAGAGGCGGTGGTACCTTGGATGGTCTGCGCTTCTGTTCGTAAACGTATTCTTCTTCGACTGCAGATTCACCACCGAGAGCACTGCACCAAGAGCCATCAGCTAGGGCTCACGGTGCCGTGTCTTGAGAAACTTACGCAAGTTGTTCCATGATCCAAGCCTCACGACGAGCTGCGTCGTGTTCGCGGCGGTTGACAGTCTCCTCTCGGCGACTAATCTCGCGCTCGCGCTCGGCAATTTTGAGTTCACGGTCGAGGATATCATCAAACCGTACGTTGCTTTCCTTCCACCAACCCGGAGGGGTGAGGTCCTTCTCGATCTCCTTGATGACGGTCTGAACGGGGGGAGGTTCGAAGGTCGCCTGCGCCACACAGGGTGGACAAGACGGTAGGCCAGTTGGGCCGGGCCCAATGACACCACCGGGGGCACCTGCGAGGATTTCGGCTTCCCGACGAGCGACCTCTGCTTCGCGCACGGCAACGTTGCTCTCGCGGGCGATAAGAGCTTGAGATCGTTTGGGCGTGAGGACGCTCCAGACCCCCTGGGTAGCAGGATCCCCAGGGCTACCACCACTGGAGGAGGAACTTTGGTTGGGGAGAGAGAGCATGACGGCGAGAACGGCGAGGATAAGAGAAAGGACGAGGAGAAGGGTAGTAGAAGAAATTGTTCTGTGATGGCGATGATGGGAAGATCGTTCAGAACGACCCGAATGGGCCTCTCTTTCGCGGTCACGATGAGATGAAGAAGGTTGAGCCATCCTGACGCTGATCGAATTCGAGGGCGACAAGGACGTGGAAGTACGGGCGCGCTGAGTGGAAGTTATGATTGAAAAAAAAGGGGGAGAAACGGATTGGATAGATATATGGCAATAGGTGAAGAATATAAAGTCCTTAGCGGACAAGGGGCCGAGTTGATGGATGTACAGGGAAGAAGTGAATGGGGGCCAATGTTCAACTTGGGCTCAAAATGGGCAACCTTTAAAATACCATTGTCCGCATTTCCATTTTAGGCTTTTGTGTATATTATGTAACGGTGTACAAACAAAAAAATTCCACGTGGAACTGTCCTTGGCCGCGCCTCGTGTCTTCCAAAGGGAATATTCAGTTCCCACGAAAATTATTTGGTTAAAAGTCACGAGTGACGTGACCAAACGCGTGAAATGCGCGAGGAGGTGCGTGTCTCGAGCCTGAACGTGAGGTTTGAGTGAGACTTTCAACATCAATGGACCTCCGTCGTCTTGCCCAGGCGAACGCCATGGCCTCTCCAAGGCGCTCTTCCGCGCCTTTCGGTCATCGTACAGTCAAGTCGCCCGTCTCGACTCCACCGTCTGCCCCTGCTCTCCCTGTCGCCCCTAGGCCACGCGCATCTTACCCCATTACTCGATCTCCACTTGAGTCTCCCTCAATCTCTGCTAGCTTACCTTTCGACTGGGAGGCGGCGCGAGGCCTGCGCGACCCGCCTTACTCAGCTCTTACTCCCAAGCGTCGAAGCGTGCGGAATAGCGACATGGGCACCCCGAATGGGAATGGTTCACCAACCAAGCGTGCCGTGCGCAAGAAGGGTCTCTATGAGAAGTGATTCTTTGTCTTATCCTTTCGGGGGCGTGTAGCTGATTCCGAGAGTGAGAATTACCTCTTTGCCATCTCGGATCGCTTTCGAGATATCCATATTCCCAAACAACGTCCCGCTACCTACACCAAAGACGTCGGCTTGTCTAATCGGCGGCGCATTACACTTTATCCATTTCTGCATACGTGTCTCCCAGATACGATCGATTCCAGACTCGGATGTTGGCTGGGAAGACATGTATCGCGAAGACAACAATGTAGCATGGTTTGACTGGGTGCGTGTTCCAACAGTCCGTACGCACACATCGAGCAGAAGCTGAAGAAGCATTTTCCTTTCCTTTCATTTCCAAAAATCTATCAATAGACAGTGCCCATGACAGGCCTCCTGATTATGGCTGCATCTTTGAACGCGCTTTTTCTATTTACCCATACCAAGCTTTACCACCTCTACCTTCAGCCCGACCCCGTCGCATCCCCACATGCGCGATTTGTATCAACACCCACGAATCCACCCTCGATTGCCACTCGCCTACGCGCCTACGCATGGAAAGCGTTCCTCACCTTCTGGCGCTTCCTCCTCGGCATTAGCCCGTCCTCTTCTCCAGGGAGCAGTGCATACGGTGGCCCACGCGTGCAAGAGCTGGAAGTATGGACGCCGAGTGACGGAGAGCTTATGCTCTTCTGCCTCTACTCACCCGTTCACGTGTTTTTATGGATGTTGTGGAACGCGGGGAATTGGATCATGATGGCTGCCATCATGGTTGGCATCAGTTTCCAGGTTTGCGTCCTTCTCCCCTTTTCCTCCCGATTTAATGTTATCATGCGGCTCATGTCGTCGATTCTACCAGATACGTATCGTAACGACGACTTATGAAGCATTGCTCAAGGACCGAGCAATCATTGCCGCCGAGGTATTGCACGAGTATGATGAGAAGGTGCGGCGCATTTTGATTTACCTCGGCCTTCGAACGGAGCACCTTTAACCCGTCGTTTTTCGTTTTCACTAGTATGTTTCCCCGCGGATCCACCCAGTCAGGAGGGACGCCTGCGTCATGACGAATGAGGCTGAGATTGTTGATCATTCTACGATACGATAAGATAATAGTGCCTTTTATTCCTCGGTTTTTCCGGTTATACTCCGCGTCACGAATGGTAAATTAGTTTCAAGTGACTCCTGACTTCCAACCTCACAATGCCACGCCGCTATGCGGTAAACCGCCAGACATGGAGGCTGTGGAGTATCGAGCAGCGCCGGTCGGTGTCACGCGGACGTTGCCTCTTTGTAGAATTTCATCACATCTTGCACATCATCCCTACTACCCAAATAAATGCCGGTTCGCTCATGAATGCTGGTAGGCACGATGTCGAGGATACGCTTGGTACCCGTTGTGGCGATACCCCCAGCCTAAACAGCATTATATGTCATCATTCACGTCCCTTGATCGGGGTGCAACAAATGACGTGCCTGCTCGGTCAGATAGGCCATGGGAAATGCCTCGTAAAGCAGCCTGAGCTTCCCTTTCTTACTCTTCTTGTCGTCCGGATACCCGAAGATGCCACCATAGAGGAGCGTTCGGTGTACGTCGGCGACCATACTTCCGATATATCGCGCCGAGTAAGGGGATTTGGGAGAAGAGGGATACTTTATGCTGTTAAGATAATTGATGGTGGGAGGGTGGAAATATAACGAATTTCCCTCATTGAACGAGTAGATTTTGCCGCGCGGAGGAATCTTGATATCGGGGTGAGTGAGCACAAACTCACCGAGCGCAGCATCGAGTGTGTAACCGTTGACCCCATTGCCCGTAGAGAGGACAAGATTGGCAGAAGAACCGTACCTAAAGAGGAATGGTCAAATGCGGGGCCCTCCCATTTCGGACCTACGGAAAACCCACATTGTATAACCGGCGGCTACCATCTCACTGCCAGGCCTCAAGACGTCCGCAATCGTGCCTTGCGACCCTGGGCACTGTAGTCCAAAACGAAATGCGATCTGAGCACGTGGAGTCTCCAAGGGAGAGGGTTTCTCACAATTAGATATATTCCAAAGATGGTGCCAATGTTAACACCAGCGTCGATATTACTGCTTCCGTCGAGTGGATCAAACACGACGCAGTACTTTCCCTTGTATCTATCTTCGATAATGATGGCTTCCTCAAGTTCCTCGGAGACAAGCACGGCAGTCTTGCCCGAGGCACGCAGAGCATTGACCATGATGTCATTCGAAAGCACGTCGAGCTTCTTCTGTTCTTCGCCTTGCACATTGGTGTCGCCAGCCATCCCGACACTAGCCATGGGCGTCATGAGTGCCATGATGCGGCGGGGCGGGCGTGGGAGCGAGAGGGAGAAAAGGTCGATTGGACGAACAGATTAATCAGGCGCGCCCTGCGCACGTTCGTGGCAATGAACTTGGAAGTGAGTTGGATAGCATTGAGAAGGAGCGTAAGATCGCCGGTGGCAGCAGGACCAAGGCGAATCTGCTCGGCAAGAACGTGGCTGGGAAGAGGGTGGTGAGAGGCTAGATAACCTGGGAAGGTGGAGCTTGGCGGCGCACCGAGTGAGAGTAATGATCTCCGTGCTGGGGAGTTGAGGATCGGTGGACATGGTGGCAAAAAGTAGGTGGTGGTGGTGGTGGTTGAGATGGAAAGACGATGATTGAAGAGAGATCTGGTGACCAGGGGAGATTTAGGCAAGGATGTCGGATCCTTCCCATTCCCACCGCGTCTGAAAAGGAGGTGACATCCCGTGTTCCGGTCCGCCCAGATATCACGTTACTGCACTGCACATGACAATTAGCAATCCAGCGTCATTGCTGTTGTCACCTCCTCCCGTTCTCGACTCTTCCGCGGTCTCAAAGGCACAGGGAATGCGTCGCTGTCCTCTCCCTCATCCCACCCTTTCACTCGCGTAATTTCTTGGGCGCTCTCCCGTCCTCCTCCATCCTCTTCCTCTCCATCCCCTTCCAACTCGTCCACAAGCTCATCGACCTCCTCTTCCTCTCCGTCTTCAGCCATGACATTAGCGACTATCCGCGCATTGATGTTGGCCACCCGCGATGCTAACTCGTGTCCTCCGGCACCACTCACGCCCGGATCTGCCGGGTTGCTGCCCAAGCCCACGGGAAGTATACGTGGTGGTAGCATCGTGACGTTCCCTTCTACACCTTGTAATAGCGCGGATATTGTGCGTACAGATTCCTCCAAGTCATCATCCTCGGAGGAACCTTCATGATTTGCGGTTTCATCGCGCTTCCGCTTCTTTGGCTTGAAATCATATTTACTACGTGATATGAATCAACATACAAGCCAACATCAACGTGAACGAGGAGAACATACATGTTGGGGTCTGGCTCCCAATGAGGGTCATGTGTGCGCATATGGGCAGTCAGCGTTGTTCGCCTGGTGAACGTCTTTTCGCAGATGGGATCCTCGCACTTGTATGGACGTTTGCCGGTGTGCGTTCTTCTGTGCCGCGCAAGTGAGCTTGAGTCACCGAATGTCTTGTTACAGCCTGGATACTCGCAACCGTGTGGTTTCTCCCCAGTGTGTACCCGCATATGCACGTCCAACGCAGAACGCTATTAGGTTTGCGTATCTGAGTCAGTTCTCCATCCAGCACGGTACGGAAGATAAGTACATACCTGAATGAATTTCTTTCCGCAACCTTGCTGAGTGCATACAAAAGGCCGTTCGCCGGTGTGAATGCGTATGTGTCGGAGTAAATCGCTCCGCCTCGTGAACCTCTTGCGGCACTCCTCACACGCGTGCGGCTGTTTCTTGCCATCTGGAGCTGGTGCGTCACTTGCAGGTGGCTCCGGTTTCTTGGAGCGAATAGTAGAAGTTGATGCCGGAGGTGGTTGTGTTGAAAAGTCGGACGCGCGCACGTTATGGAACGCCGTGATGGACGGATCGACGCTGAGCAGTGCGGGGGTGGTGGGAGGTCGATTCTCTTGTTGCGGTTGTGGCTGTTGTTGCTGCTGCTGTTCTGCACACAGAACAGTAGAATCATGTTGGCCCGAGCCCAAAATAGGCGAATCCGCACCAGAAGGCGAAGGTATCGCCTGTTCGACGACATCGTCTGACGCTCGAGTGTCCTGTTCGGTACTGAGAGGAGGGTGGGGGTGCTCAAAATGTACCAAATGGTTCAGAATATCTGAAATATCGCTAAAATCATTCTGCACTCCAGATGTGGGGGGTAATTCGTGTTCTTCCGAGGCTAAGCGTTGGCGTTTGCGGGGTCCAGGTGAGTCACCGTCTTGATTATCGCTATGAGTATCAGAGCCGTAGAGAAATTGTGACTCATCGGAAAGAGATGTTTGCGTATCATTAACTCTGGGTGAAATTATGCGAGTATCATCGGTGAGCGAGTGGAAAGCAGGAGCTGCACGAGTCTTGTCCTTGCTCGCGTTCTCCTCTGCTGCAACAGCCTGAAGCATCGCGGCGAGATCATTAAAGTCAAGGTCAGACATAGGGAGTGCCTGCTGTTGCAGAGATTGGTGTACAGCCCTGGGAGAATGACCCGGGGGGTGTACGTCATGCTCGTGCCTCTTGTGATGGAAGGCGTTGCCAGACGAGTGCGTAACTGTCGCGCTTTGGTCTAAGAGAGTATTGAGTTGATGTTCCAGAAGATCGACATTTATCGCTGGGTCGTTATCCTGGCTTGTAGAGAGAAAGTTGAGGTGGGGGTGGTTGTCTTGTCCTTTGGGAGCGGTGAAAAGGATGGAAGGGGAAGTGGTGGAAGGAGAGGGGGAAGACTGGTATTGGAAAGGGGAATGAGAAGAAGGTGAATCGTGTACGACATCTGAAAGAGCGAGGACAGGTGAATGTGGTACCGAGTGCGTGCTAGACGAATCCATAATCCACTCACCAACACCGCAACCGAACCAGGGAAGCCCTGAACCTCCTCACTTTCGCGGTCCGTAACGGCCCGGTGTACACAGCTCGTCGGTCGGTCAATTGCCGGCTATTGTACTCTATCCACCTATCCGCTACGCTACGCTACGTGATGCCACCTAAAATCAAACCAAAGAGGCACCACGGCTACAACGTCCTTCTCTGGATTCTCGGAACACTCTTTCCTCCTCTCGGTCCGTCTTTCTTTTTCTCTTCATCGTTTGTACTTTACCCACTCTCCACTAGCTGTCTTAGCCCGCTTCGGCATCGGGAAGGACTTCTGGCTTAATCTCGTCCTTACTTTAGCTGGCTATATTCCTGGTCTGTCATTATTACATTCTCTCCTTTCATCGCTCTCATCCTAAACTTTCCCTCCTTCAGGCCACGTCCACAACTTCTACATCCAAAATATCCGCAACAACAAGAATCACCGCCGCACTCCCAAATGGTCACAGCGTTACGGTCTCGTCGATACTACCACGATCAAGCGCAAAGAAGCCCGCTCACAGTGGGCCAAACGCTACAATGAACGCCTACCTGCATCGACTCTCGAGAACCAGCCTTTGGAAGAAGGTCAAACCCCTGACGTATCGAGTGTCTCCGTGTCCTCCGATTCTGCAGGCCATCGCAGGGCTGGCAACGGCGAACTTTGGAACGCCGAGGAGGAGCAATTTTACGGTCAGAACAATGGCAGCAGTGAAAGCCGTTCTAGTCGCTGGCACTACCCTGCCAACTTTGATGATGCAACTGCCAGCCCCGTGCTAGAATCCAGCACCCCCAAGAAGAAGAAGAAGAAGGTGAAGAAGGATCGATTTGCACGTACCGAAGATGCATATGCCAACGCAGAAGATACAAGACGGCGAAAGAAGAAGAAACGCAGCACTCGCTCTGCCATCGGTGACGATGAGTCCACCTATTCACGTGGGAGCGGGTCCACTGCACAGGTTCCTGAGGATCCCGAAGGTGGTCAATACGGTGACCGTGCAGGGCGCGCAGGCGCGCAGGGTCAAGATGGTGCACAAGCGAACGACGAGACCGTGTTCGACCATCAATTCTAAGCAGTGGTTTATGCATACACCTAATTAGCTACCCTTTTGTGTTCGTTCTTTTGATTACCGCAATCTCCGAGTAATATTCTACTCACATCCAGCGTGACTCGCCTCATCCTGTCGCTCCACTTTGCCTACGCCTCTGCATATACGACCCTCACCTGTTGCCCTGTCCGAGTAGCTATCCCTACCGCAGGGTTCATCGTTCGTATCCTTTAATGAGAATGATATCTCCTTTCCTAGCACTCTGATAATGTGGCCTGCAGTGCCGAGGTGATCCAAGTTCACATCGGTGAAGATCGCAAACAGCATGCATGTTGACATTGAGACTCTTCGCTTCTTTCCGCTGTCCTCCAAACCCGCTATGGTCCATCGTACAGCTCGATGACATTATCGAGTCCAACTGAAGCTCATGGTGAACGCTCCCCGTGTTTCTTGCGTTATTCGTCCACAATCACGAAGAGACGTTCAGAAATGGCTATCTAATGCTCCAGGTTCCAGGAACAACCTTCACTTGGCGGCGCAAGACCCCGAGTACCCGACGCGCGCTGCCGGCCATGTCGTCCAGACCTAAATATCATGAGCTGCCGTCGTTCCCATTCAAGTTCGTGGCGGCTTGCTGCTGCTGCTGAGATGCAAGCCCCCGACGATGGAGACGATGAACATGGTGCATCTTTCCTCTCTCTCCCAGAAACCCCCGCCTAGTTCAGATCGGTCTCCCCGATGGTCTATTGGGGTTTGATACCTCAACCGTTTCCGACCCTTGCGTGATCTTTCCTAATGGAACAAACATTATCTGATGAACGCCCGTTTCGCGAGGACCGCTTTCTCAAGGATGGACCGGGGCAGGTTGCTGATGCTCGCCTTTTTTTCTTCTTCTTGTGCTGTCGTGTCTACTGCACACCGGTGGACAGTGGATTATCATGATGCCCTACTAAAGAAGAGCTTTTTCAAACTCCAGACTCATCTCGACCTCGCCCCTCTCCTTCCCACCTTTATGCCGTTTCTCATCTCTCATCGATAGCAAGCCGCATAATATCTCGCCTCCTCCAGGACGTAATCACCGAATCGATCAGAACTGGTTTGTTTCGGGCTTGCGGCGAGTCAAGCTCGGTGCGTCGTCGGAATCGGCAACAGGAAGAGTCACTTGATACGGGGCCGGGCGTCCTTACTTTGCTGCACTACTAGGTAGCGAAGACGTAAATACCACCGTTACCGCCTCATCGCAGCGTGCACACACCGACGCAGAGATTACGAGTCGTAGCGGGACCCTGACCAAGGTGATGTTCGCAGCAGTGCGATAACATAGAACGTATAAACTATTGTACTTGCAAAAACACTGTGCTGCACAGGTTCGCCGTCGTCCCGGTTGTGCCAAAGAACTAGGGTCATTATTCAATATTATCCGGATAATGGGACCAGAATATCTTCCAGCTCCGGGGGTCTTGATTATGTTTCGATAGCTCTGCAGGACGGCGTCTCGTATCCACATCCGAGTCATCGTTACCCAAGCCCCTTCCACATACTCACCCCCCAATTCTATTTTTTCCCTCTTTTCCGGACTGACGATCACTCGTATGACCACGTCCTCTGTCTGGCTCCGTTTACCCCAAGTTACTTCATTGTAGAACGCCAGCTGGCAGGTGACATACTCCATCTCACTTCAAGTGACAAGTCTATGAGTCCAGTAATGGTGATCAAACGTGGTGACGTTTGATCGTCACGGAGCCAACCTTACCCAGCCCCCCAGTCCTCTAGGGTACAGCCCATACAGATAGTCATAAGGGGTGCACCTCCCAGGTGATATGGTAATCGGTGGTAATTGAACAATAGATACACGAAATATGATATTACTGGTTCTTATTCACTCCAATCCCTGCGATCTGACCCCGTGAATCACAACCCTACTTCCCGTACTGAGCTCCTTGGATCGATCAGCGCCGCGACATGATGGATGATGGAGTTGCAGATGTCGTGTGGGCACTTCACTTCAAGTTGTTCGCTTCGTTAGTTATGATCCGGTGAAGATCCAATCCGTAGCGGCGCAAGATCAGAACAAGCCAACCACTCGTCCAGTCTCCGGATCGAGTCCCACCTCCCAGAACCCTGCAAAGAATAATAAAACACGCGTTAGATTAATTACGGGACATTCAATAACGGGCTCACCTGGCCTAGTTCCGAGACCAGGCATGGTTTGCATGTCCCCCAGAAGAGGATAAAGGAACCCAGCACCTGCGGAAAGCCGCACGGAACGAATCGGAACAACGAACCCTGAAAAAGCCACCCGGTGAGAAAAGAAATGAAGAGTGGACGGAATTTACGTCAAAACATACCAGTCGGGGCGTTTTTCAACTTGGGGTCGTGTGAGAACGAGTATTGCGTTTTCGCCATGCAAACTAACTCGTGTTGTCAGGGTCCCAAAAATCCACAAGCACACCGCAATACGAACTGGGGAGGTTGCCATATCCTTGACGCGTGTAGGTTTCGATCTGTTGCTTGGCAAGATCACTCAGCTCGATGTCGTCCGCACCATAGATTTCCTTGGCGATGGTGGTGATCTTTTCTTCGATGGGGAGTTCTAAGTCATAAAGGAATTTGAATTGGGATTCGCCCTCGCAAGCAGCAACGAGAGCTTCTGCCACTTCCCGCGCACCAGCACCACCCTCAGCCCAGTGATTGCTAACAATGGCAGCATCTGCACCCCCAGCTAGTGCATGATCATGAATGAGCTGAAGTTCGGCAGGAGTATCAGACCTATGTCATGGTCAGTCACAATCGCTCCATCAACCATCGGGGACTAAAGACTCCGTACGCGAAGCGGTTGATCGCCACCACCACCTTCAAGCCGAACTTCTTGGAGTTCTGAATATGTCTGATCAGGTTCTTTGTGCCTTCTCCGAGCGTGAACAAGTCTTCCTTGGTGTAGGTATCCGCGAGTGGTTTCCCCGGAGTGACATCAGGTCCTCCTCCGTGCATTTTCAGCGCACGTGTAGTCGCGACGATGACCACAGCGTCCGGGGTCAATCCACTCACTCGGCACTTGATATTGCAGAACTTTTCCATGCCCATGTCGGCACCAAAGCCGCCCTCGGTCAGAACGAATCCAGCGCGCTCTGGCGAGTCACCCTCCTCAGTCCCCGCGAGCTTGAGCGCAATACGGTCAGCCAAGATGGATGAGTTGCCATGGGCAATATTAGCGAAGGGCCCAGCATGCACAAAGACGGGTGTGCCCTCGAGCGTTTGCATAAGATTGGGTTTGATCGCGTCTTTCAGGAGAACTGCGAGAGCACCACCAACACCAAGGTCGTCGGCCGTGATAGCGTCGCCGTGCTTGCTCGTTGCGACTACCATAGCACCTAGACGCTCACGCATATCTTGCAGACTTGTGGTCAAGGCTAGTACAGCCATACATTCGCTTGCG
Organism: Lactifluus hygrophoroides; assembly: GCA_003314055.1. NCBI lineage: Eukaryota > Fungi > Basidiomycota > Agaricomycetes > Russulales > Russulaceae > Lactifluus > Lactifluus hygrophoroides. The sequence continues at coordinate 89,962 of QLPC01010870.1, read as the reverse complement.
ACGGCGATATCAAAGCCAGCCTCACGCTCGTGGCCTTTTTCAGCCCCGCCCTGGCCAATGGTGATCCTGCGAAGGAAGCGATCATTGGTATCCATGACGCGATTCCACGTGATGGTCTGTGGATCCACGTCCAGGCGAGCGAAACGAGTAATCTCTTCGGGAGTGAGATCATTAGGCTGAGTCTTGCTGATGCCGAGCTTTTGCAAGCGTTTGAACATGAGTGGCGCGAACTCGCGTTTGCCTTTCTTGGTTGGTACCAGTCGATTATACAACGCCTTGTCTGACTGCGTCGCCTCGTGGAACATCCGAGCGTCCAGAGCCGCAGCTAGAAAATGTCAGAGTCACGTAACACTGAAAAACGAAGACCTTACCTAAGAGATTATTTGCCGCTGTCACTGCATGGATATCACCAGTCAAGTGGAGATTGAACTGGATTTACTCAGACCAGAAATGGAGTTGTAACTGGAGAAAAAGACCAACCTCATCCATGGGAATGACCTGGCTGTACCCACCGCCAGCTGCGCCACCCTTGATTCCAAAGGTCGGACCTTGGCTAGGCTGACGCACGCACGCGAAGGCAGGGCGATCCAGATGAGCGCATATTGCCTGGGCCAGACCGATAGTCGTCGTCGACTTGCCTTCCCCGAGGGGAGTGGGAGTGATGCCCGAAATAACGACATATTTGCCGTTTTTTCTATGCTTCAAACGCTCCAAGACACTCAGTTCAACCTTTGCCTTGTATGCCCCATAGCTCTCCAGTTCACCAGGAAGCAGGCCAATCTCCTGGGCAAGTTGAGGAATCGGCTTGGGGGTCTGCTCCATCGCGATCTCGATGTCGCTCGGAACATTTTCCTTAATGCGCAATTTGAGGGGCTTTACTTTCCTGGAGCGGGCCTCTTCCCACAAGCGCTCCGCGGACTTGAGAGTATTGAACATTAGCTGTGCCACAGTCATGGGGCCAACGCCGCCTGGAACGGGCGTGATATGAGATGCGACGCTGTTTGCAGAGGCGAAGTCAACATCTCCCACTAGACGCTGGCCAGACTTTTTGGTCGGGTCTGTGGCCGATGTAAGATACAAGAAGGAGAAGGATAAGATTAGCATACCAGGGATGTAATTTGTACCAACGTCAATGACCACGGCACCAGGTTTGATCCAAGAGCCTTGCACGAACTCGGGCTGGCCGATGGCAGAAACGAGAATATCCGCGTTTTTCACCTGAATAAGTTGGAATCATCATGAATAAGCCGCAGTCATATGGAGTGTGGTTACTTACAATCTCGGGAAGGTTCCTGGTCTTGCTGTGGCACTGTGTGACGGTAGCATTCTTGCTGCGCAACATTACAGTAACAGGGTTTCCAACGATATCACTTCGGCCTAGTACAACAGCATTGGCTCCGGATACTTCAACGCCCGTCGACTCGAGAAGACGTATGACCCCAGTGGGCGTGCACGGCGTGAACAAAGGCGATGAGGCGCGAGAAGCTAGATGGCCAATATTGTAGGCATGGAAGCTGCGCCATCGCACATGAGGTGAGTACAGACATATGCGATAGATCACTAAGCTTACCCATCCACGTCTTTCTCCGGACTGATAGCTTCAGTGACAATGCGTTCTCCGTCGGCGCTGATGTGGTCACCTAGGGGGAGTTGGACCAAAATTCCACTGACAGTATCATCGGCATTGAGTTTCTTTACGGTGCCTACGATCTCGTCCACTGTCGCTTCTGAGGGTAGGGAGATATGCTTGTGGAGAATTCCCACCTCCTCGGCAGCCTTCATCTTCATGCGGACGTAGACACTCGAGTCGGGTCGGGCCCCCGCCTGCACTATAGTTAGTTGTGGCTGAAAACGGGGGAATCTGGACTTGAGAGTATTAATCCGTTGGGCAACCTCATCGCGAATTGACCTAGAGAAGTATGGTTAATGCTCACTCAAAAAGGAAAATAACATATATATAATGACTTTGCGATGGCAGTGCCGTCTATGATTTTTGCTGAAACTGCAGCAGCCATTGGAGAAGGGTGAGGCGATAAGAACCGTTGGATCCTCTGGAGAGGCGCTCGACGTAGACCTTGCATGATTCAGGCGTCCAATCGCGGAGCGAGCTATTTTCGTATACAGCAATCGATTCTATCCCCGTAAGTACTTGTGAGGCTTGAAATGAGCACAGTTGGGACATGAAAGTGGTATCATGATGTTGGGAGAGAACCTTTTAAAATAACTTTGGGCACAACAACCGCCTACCATGCTATCTTGACTGCGTCACGGGCGCAGTGGCATTGTCAACCTAACTTACTGTCACTGTCAGTTGTTATTTTTTTTTTAAAAACCCGTTTTATACACCGCTTTAGACTCGTCAAGGCACGGTCTCGCATGTACTGTACAGTATCGTAGTATCGTAAATGCATGCAAAATTTAAGGTGACTGTACTGGGCTAAGTAGTATGCGCGCGTGGCGATTGGGACGAAGACAAGACAGTACAGTGGAGTACTCTGTACGGGTGACTGGAGCAGGTAGGGCGGGGTATACTAAAATGCCAAGACTTTGACCCTGGGCTTGCCGACGCGTATGAGCCCATGAAAGTTGGCCCGTATCAGGGAGAAGCCGCCGCCCCTTGTGCCAGGTGCCAGAATCGCGTGGCTGGGCCGGGACAGTTCCCGTTCCCTCCGTTGTCACTTCCGGTGCACGTGGCTCACGCGACCGGTTTTGTTTTTTTTTAATTTCGCCGTTTGGCCGACTCTGCGTAAGAGGCGCATTTCTTAACAGTTACAGTCCCCGTCAAGAGACTCGACACCCACAAAACGCAGCTACCTTTATACCTATATTCTATTCCTCATTAAGCCGCCTTATTCTCCTATTCGTCATCATGAGTCGCGCCGCCTCGAACCTTCTCCGATCCGCCACCTCATCACTTTCCCCCTTCGCTGTTACTCGTTCATACTGCCCCGCTCATCGGAGTGCCGCAATACGTTTCAGAACTTACTCTGAAACAGCGTCAGAAAAAGCCAAGCAGACTTCGGAGGACACAGGGAATGCCGAGCAGCCTCCTCAGGTATCAGAGTTTCAGGCCAAACTAAAGGCTAAGGAGGACGAAGTCGTAGACTTAACAGTACGCTCATTTCCCACCCAACTACCTTAATGCCCTTTCTGATCCGCCATAAAATTTAGGGTCGGTTACGATACCTCCAAGCCGACTTCTTGAATCTGCAACGAAATGCAGCCCGCGAGAAGGAGCAAACGCGAGACTTTGCCATCACTCGTTTCGCTGGAGACCTCCTCGAGACCGTAGATGTGCTCTCCCTCGCACTCAAATCAGTACCAGAATCCGCTCTCGCATCGCCGGCGGATGCAGGATCGCCAGATTCTGCCCCATCACAACCACCGGATGACAAATCCCCATCTGCGCATTTGCGAGAGTTGCACCACGGCGTTGAGATGACCCAGCGTCTCCTGTTGCAAACGTTATTCAAGTATCACGTCAAACCGTTCGATCCCACCGGCGATAAGTTCGACCCCAATAAGCACGAAGCATTATACCAGGTGCCAGTGCCCGAAAAAGAGCCCGGAACGGTCATTGACTGCCAAAAAATCGGTTATACAATCAAAGATCGTGTTCTGCGTGCGGCAAAAGTTGGCGTTGCTCAGGAAACGTCATGATTATAGCAGTGCCCATGCTAGGACTGTAGCGTATGATTTCTATATGTGAGACCTAGACACACACACACATTCACACTTTAGATCGGGGGGGGAATGCTCCTCTAGCACATCTCATATTACCGCACTAATAATTACCGAATCTCAACTCCCCATGTTTCCCTCAGGCGTGAAACTACCTGACCCTGCAATACGTTGACCTCTTCGTTCATCAGAGACCTGCAAGAGCATGAAGATCGACTTCGACTTCCAGAAACGTCAAAATTACCTGTCAAATGAACGATAGACGACACGGATTGTCAAGCTGTGCCGCTGAGTTTTTGGGTGCGTGAATCTGTCGATCTTTGCGCAAGATATGTAGGGGCAACATAGCATTCAAACGATGACTACGTACGATAGCAACGTCCTCGACCAGGTCTCCTGCAACGTCCCTTACTACATCGTACAGGTCGTTGTCGTGCATATCGCTATGTGGCTTCCAGAAACTGACGTCTCTATAACTGGCAGGATATTTGGAATATGGTTTGAACGTGTCGATTTTCCCATGGGTGAATTGGGAGAGGAACCGTGGGTCTTCGGACCAGAATAGCCGGATATCGGGGATAGAATAGAGAATCATAGCGATACGCTCGAGTCCAAGGCCAAAAGCCCAACCCATTTTGTTTGGAACACCTGCCAACAAGAGCGTTTACGTTGAGCCACTGGACTCACAGCTAGTTTGTGATATACCTGCGCGATCAAGCGTTGACTGAAGAACAACACCACAACCAAGGATCTCCAGCCATTTTCCGCGGAAGAAAACCTCAACCTCGTAACTGGGGCTTGTAAAAGGGAAATATGCCTCTATCCACCTGACCTGAAGCGGGTCTTCTTTGGAAGCACCAGCAACGCCAGCAAATAGTTTATATAATAAGCTGTTCAAGCAGAGCTTTAGATTTTTTGCAGTGACCTCCGAACTACGCACATCATGCGAAGTCTGTGCTGGGTTGGTCTCCGAGACATGGGGGACGTCTTCGATGACGATATTGGATGCAGCTAGCTGGCGCTCGAGTGATTGGTTCTCTTGCTTGACCCGTTCGATGTTTGGCGTGTCAGTGCCAAAGATTTTTGCCCCCTCCATCTGATGGAAGACGGGATAGTGGGACGCATCAATTTCGTCGCGTCGGTATACATCCGCGGTGAGCAACCACCGCTCGGTCCCTTTGGCGAAAACTTCGACTTCATGAGCTGAGGTGTGCGTGCGGAGCATCGCATTCCTGTTAATGTAATAAGAGTCTGTTTTTGCTCTGCCGGGGTGATCTACCGAGAAAGAAAGCGAGTCAAAGTTCTGATATGGGGTAACGATGGGTGATAGTGACGAGAGATGTGCAAAGTCCGGAAAATGGCTCTCTACGAGACTGCGCAGTGTACTAATCGGATGTCCTTTTTGTGCGTGCAAACACCTGGAGAGTTTTGAGGAGATTGACGGAGTCAGGTTCGTGTGGTCATCGGTAGGATATGTGTCGTCGAGAACTCGGATATGCGAGGGAGCTGATGTGCTTTGACAGCATCTGGCTAGTGTAGGCGTCCAGCGAGTGAAGCGGTGTGAAAGGTGTGTCCGTAGAAGCAAGAACGCCATTCCACTGGCCCAGTCCGAGATCTGAGGTGCTGAGAGCCAAGACAACAGAGCCGGGCCGTGGTCCGGACCGACGATTTCGACTGCTCCTCGACCGTGACACGGACGCTGTCTCCTTATTGATCCAAACACTCATTTCATTACCCATGTCGCTCACTATCAAGCTACCCAAGAAGGGAAACGCGAACACAACGGTACTTCTAACAATATACTCCTCCCCTTTTGGATTTACGATCTATCATATACAGGCTCCGGAACCTTCCACCGTACGTCGCAAGTCGAACAGAAGACGGGTAACTACGGACTCAGAAGAGGACGATTACGAGCCATCTCCCCCATATGCAGATACTAAGTCAAAGCGGAAGCCTGCGCCCAAGGCAAAGGGACACATAGAAAAGGAAGACCTCTCAATCCAAGACGAACGCAAAGCTAACTCTACGAGGGCAAGGGATCACAACCAGTCTAGCGGATCAAAGCGCACCAGAGACGACGCTTTGTCTCCCGATGAGCAAGAAAGGGAAGTTGACGTCGTGGTCGCTCCGGATGCAGACTCATCCGCTAACGCCGCTGCTCCCGCGGTCGCCCCAGAAGCTGCGAAAGCTGCGAAAGCGGAACCCTCATCCGTTTCCCTTCCTCTGTTCAAAAAGAAGCGACTCCCCCCCATAAAAAAGAACAAACCTGGCACTACTCCTTCTGCGAGTGGCACCTCGAGCCAACCAGCAACAGGAAAACCTGCCACCAAGCCTCTTGAAGCAAAGAGTGGCACTGGTTTTGCACAGGAAGCCACCGTGGACCCATTATCGGCGTTGAAGAGACCAAAACGAGTCAATAATGCACAGGAGGTCAACTTAAATGACAAGAGCGTATACGAATCGCTTTTCAAACACGTACGTCCTCCGTCATTGAGCTTGCTATTTTTGTGGCTCCATGGAATTCCTAGTCCGGTGGCTCCACCCCACGTGCAGGCCTTAACCTGAAAGAGAAGGAGGAACGACGAAGAGAATTGGATAGAATGCGGGAGGAGGATCGTGCGCGGCGCGCCGCAGATGCTGTAAGCTCTCCTTTTGCGTGGTCGCTCTTGTTCTCAATCGCGGTATCGACTCAGGAGCACGTCTTTGACTTACGTGCCCAACACGACAAGATCATGTCATTTGTGGAACGCTTGCAAGCCCGTCGCAGCGAGGCGCTCTGGCCTAATATCCTTGCCGTTGCTTTCAGGCAGGAACACGAGAGGGATGAGCGTCGACGAGAACGGGAGCGTGCAAGGCCGGGAGAGGTAATCTCAAAGGGAAAATTGACAGGAGAGGTTCCTGACACAGATTAACTCTGACTTTGTGGGTTTACCTGAGTTATTGTGGCTTGCATCCTCCCGACCTTTTTTATCTGTATCTGGCAGGTTGTACCTTTTTGAATTATCCAATAACGGTTGGAAGTGGCCGGCCGTAGTTGGACTGCCTCGAGGCACGAAATGAAAAACTCTCACGGTAGCGATAGCAATGTCTGTTTCCCTTTCAGATTAACCACGCTTTTACGACAATCAACAAGTGTTTCGACAAGAGATCGTGTCCTTGTGTCTCTTTCTCAAGGAGTCACAAAGCTGCCGGGCGCGTGGCCTTTATCATAATCCGTGCAACGAGGACGGCTTACGGGATTTAAATACATTTAGACCCCCAAGTCAAGCGAGTCTGTTTTGACCCTAAGGACACGCGCGGGAAGCGGCAATAACGGAACCGCCCATAAACGTTGGGGCCATTAAAAGGACTACAGTGGGTATAAATACAAATGTTGCAATTAAGCGCCTAAAGGAATTTTTACCATGACATCCCCAGCTATTTTGTCCAGCATCAGTACCTCATTACTGTTGCAAGCGCTTATAGAAAGATTCGACAATGGTCTTTCCCTGGAAGAAACCGGAACAGCCAAGTAAGCCTCAGAACCGTTTTCTCGACGAAAGACGAATGCTGATTGAGCTTTCAGTACCATTACCGTTAGTTATCTGAGCTTTCCCACGTTGACCGTGTCACTCACCTTACCCGTCAGACCGAGGTCGGAAAGCTGGCTGCGCTTATCCCCCGCTTGCAAATAGTTCTCGCTCGCCATCAAAACAGTGCGGCTACCATCAACATGCTTCCCATCGAAATTCTCGCCCACATTTTCAAATTAGCAAGTATGATGGAGGCAGACGCTCACCCAGCACGTCGGATCATTACACTCTCTTTGGTTTGTTATCACTGGCGTCAAACGGCCCTCGGATTTCCGGCACTTTGGACCACGATCCATCTTCGGGAAGGCGCTATCCATGATTTCCAGCTTGCCACACTTTGCTTGGAGAGGTCGAAGGACGCACCCCTCAGCATTATTATGTCAACGCTTTTCCAAGGGGAACAGATATCCAATTTTTTCTTGCCATATTCATCTCGGATCGAAAGCGTGTCGATCTTTATCCCATTCAAATGCTCATCGTACGATGTTCCACGCTTTCTCACGTCCACATGTGGATTTTTGGCCCCTCGGCTCAAATGTCTTCGCCTCTGCACTGCAATGTGGGGTTCTTACCACTCTCCTGTTCTTCCATTCATCTTCGGTGGCAATATATCACGTGTGACGCATCTTCAAGTTGAATCCTTCTCGCCATATCCCGGGCACTCCTTCGGTCGCTTAACCCACCTGGCGTTAAGTTCCCAATCCCAATTTGACAAGAGACCTTCCATGACTGAATTCCTCGACCTCCTCGAGGCGAATCCTCGTCTAGAAGAGCTCCTATTGGATGACGCAGGCCCCTCCATTCGCACCTCAGACAGCCGCCCTCCAATTCATTTGCCTAATATGCGACTTTTGTGCTTTGTCGCAAGTTCAACAGAGAGGGCGTTGGCATCGCGCGTGCTTTCTCACCTCCGACTCCCTGCCACCTGCTCCATCCGTGTGCATCGAGACATGGACCCAACGTACCTTGACGAACTTTTATTGTCACCTTTTCCAGAAGACGTTCACCTTCTACCCGCATTCGGAATCGTCGAAAAGCTTTCAATACGAGATGATATGAAGGTTTTTGGAGAATCTTCAGTCCGATATAGCGCCACTTCCCGCCATGCGGGGGTTTCCTTGTCCTATCCACTTCGTGGCCAGGATACTCAGGACATGTGGCCAGAAGCTGTCCTCAACAGTTTTTTGCGATCCATTCCTTGTGCACAAATTCGAATACTGTGCCTCAGCCTAGGGAAGGTCGCCCTATCTTTCCACGCTGAGGGATGGACGAGCCTATTTGGGCGGTTGCCGGCTTTGAAAGAGCTCTACCTCGCAGATATGGACATATCCAATGTTGTTAAAGGCCTGACGGCGCCGCATCGGGATACGGAGGACGTGGATATTCTTCCCGCACTTTCAACCCTTTGCTTTATACGTCCGAAAGCCCTGGACAGCATGATCGACGCAGTGCTCTCGTGGAACAAAGAGCGCGCGACTCGTGAACATCTTTCAGATCTCAGGTTGATAATAGTTATGGATCCGCGTATAATGTCCACGCCGAGTTTCAAAATGCTCAAATGTTTACCCAAGAATGTACAAATCTATTTTGCAGAGTCGGCGTTCGGTGTCGTTGATGATCACACCTTCGAGGAGCCCTTGGACATGATTTTACCACCTTTTGGTAGAGACATTTCTTGACTATATTGACAGGATACTTGAACCCGGTATACATAGAGACTTTCTTTAGTTTGCTAGATGTTTAGTAGTGCTAGTGCTACCTGACCGTTGTAGTAATCGCCTAATGCTTCACGTGACTGTGACGCGCTGTATTTGTAACGCGGCTCCGTTTGATGTTTGCCTCGGCCTCGATTTGTTCGTTGGGTGGCCCATTGTTCTGCAAAACGGGGTCATGAAGTTCTTCATTGATGGTCTTCCTGTGCGCTGTCTTGTACTGCTTTGACAAAATCCTGTAACTCGTCTTGTCAGATAATCTTCCCTTATGACCGAATATATCCTGGTGCGTCATACACATCCGCGTGAATAGCATTGGTATATTCAACATATACAGAACAATATGCGTACATGTGCGATTTGAAGAGAACACTAGACGCAACGGTGCGTTCATATGGCTATTCTTCGTTGGCAATGTCTCATTCATATCTCGTGGGGTAGGGACATTGCGTGCTTGAAATGCCTTCGGGGACGGGAAAGACGGTGTCCTTGCTCTCCCTAATCGTCTCATACCAACAGGTATCACTCAATCTTCTCAAAAATTAGGCTTCAGACTGCCCATGATCCGTAGTTTTTTCCTGTGAAGCGCAAACTCATCTACTGCTCTCGAACGGTCCCCGAAATCGAAAAGGCTCTTTCTGAGCTAAAACGGCTGATGGAGTACCGCATATCAGTTGCAGAGACAGAGGAGCAGCGGGTGAAGGAAAAGGCATTCACCGGCTTGGGATTGACCAGTCGCAAGAATCTGTGCATACACCCCGAAGTATGAGGCCCTATTATTGGCAACTGTTACCATTCGTGACTCATGTTCGAAGGTGTCCAAGGAGAAAAAGGGCAAGGTCGTGGATGCTCGATGTCGAGATCTTACGAATTCTGCCGTGGTGAACAAGGCTAGAGCAGAGCCTGGTTCCGTAGAAGTATGTAACTTCCATGAGGTGGGTATCGTCATGGTAGTTTCGCCCCGTGCCATCACTCAAATGCTCGTTGCAAGAACATGAATGACATTCCTCACGAGAATATTCTGCCACCCGGCATCTGGACTCTGGCAGACATATTACAACATGGCCGAGACAATGCAACTTGTCCGTATTTTACAATCCGACGTTCGGTTTGTTAACTTCTTCCTTCTTTCACGACGAACAACTGATTTATGGATCGAGATGCCATTTGTCGATGTCATCATTTACTCGTTTCATTATCTTCTCGATCCGAAAGTTGCGGAACAGGTCTCCAAAGAGATGTCCAAGGACTCCATTGTCGTTTTCGATGAAGCGCATAACATAGGTGTGCAGTGAGCACATCACACGTCCTTCCTATGTCTTATAAAACGTCTAGATAATGTATGCATCGAGTCGCTGAGTATTGATTTGACTCGCCCGATGCTCGACGCGGCCACTCGGAGCGTGGACAAGCTCGCAGATAAGATCGACGAGCAAGTTTCTTCCCCTGGTCGTTGAGTTGTTGGTGTGATATATTGATTGGCATTCCAGGATTAAGAAGACAGACGCTTCCAAGCTTCAGGATGAATATGCCAAACTGGTAGAAGGACTGCAGGAGGCTGCCGCTGACGAAGACGCATTCATGAGTAATCCGAGTTCGCATTAAACGCCATCTACTACTGGAATGTGGCTGAGTTGTGCTCTAGTTCTACCTGAAGATCTCCTTCAGGAAGCCGTTCCTGGAAATATCCGAAAAGCAGAGCATTTCGTAGCTTTCCTCAAACGGCTCGTCGAATATCTTAAGGTCGAGTCTTTCCACTCCGTTCAGACGAGGGCCTCATATTGTATACCTTTGAACCCACCAGACCCGCATGCGCGTGTTACACGTTGTGGCTGAGACGCCATTATCGTTTCTTCAACACTTGAAAGACATCACTTACATTGAACGGAGGCCTCTCCGGTAGGCCGGCCTCCGGGCATAGTTGGATATTCATCACAAAGTTACATCGTCGCGATAACACACCCTCCATGAACAGGTTCTGTGCAGAACGATTGCAGTCTCTGGTTCGAACCCTCGAGCTCAACCGATTGGACGAATACTCGTCTTTGCAAAAGGTCGCAAACTTCGCGACACTTGTTTCGACGTATGAGAAAGGTTTTTGGCACTCAACTGGTTATCTCTGTATATTAACTTACCGTGCCTCGTAGGATTCCTCCTTATTCTCGAACCGTTTGAAACAGATAATGCCACGGTGCCAAATCCGGTGTTCCATTTTGTGTACGTATTTGTATTGGCCCCCATCTCGGGCCCTTCGCCTCCGGCTGTATGCTCAATCACCACATTAGTTGCATGGACCCTTCCATTGCTATCAAGCCCGTGTTCGAGCGTTTCAGCAGCGTCGTCATCACATCGGGAACAATTTCACCACTTGACATGTACCCTAAAATGCTGCAGTTTACTCCTGTAGTTCAAGAGACGTACGCGATGACCCTTACACGCAATGCATTCCTACCTCTGGTGAGCCACGATCTCGACATTTCGGCTGATAGTATGTGCTTAACGGTGACACTTTAGGTCATTACCCGAGGTAGTGACCAGGTCGCCATCAGCTCTCGCTTCGAAGTGCGAAATGATCCTGCTGTTGTGCGTAACTTTGGGAGTATATTAGTAGAATATAGCAAGATCGTACCTGACGGTGTCGTTGCCTTCTTCCCGAGCTACCTCTATATGGAGTCCATCGTTGCAGCTTGGAATGATATGGTACGCATTTATGACTCATCTACCATTCTTAACGTAAATGCTTTCTGATAGGGCATTTTGAATGAAGTCTGGAAGAATAAGCTCATTTTCGTCGAGACGCCCGACGCGAATGAGACTAGCATCGCGCTCGAGAATTATCGAAGGGTACGTCTGATTGTAGTCATCTGTCTGCGTACGTAACCCAAGCTAGGCATGTGACAACGGCCGAGGCGCTGTTTTGTTGTCTGTCGCGAGAGGGAAGGTGTCGGAAGGAATCGATTTTGATCACAACTATGGCCGAGCTGTGATCATGTTTGGGTAGGTTTTCTTGACTCGCAGACAGACAATCTGCATTGTGGATCTCGCTGACTGTTTCGTATCAGCGTCCCATATCAATACACAGAAAGCCGAATTTTAAAAGCGCGCTTGGAGTACCTACGTGACGCCTATCGGATACGCGAGTCCGAATTCCTGGGCTTTGACGCAATTCGAAACGCGGCCCAGTGCGTCGGTCGTGCGCTGCGAGGGAAGACTGACTGGGGCCTCATGGTCTTTGCGGATAAGGTTCGTCGGTGAATGTTTGCCACGGCCACCTGAACGTTAGATGTGTGCTCACGGTTTGCGATATGATCTCCAGCGCTTTGCACGTGCAGACAAACGGGCGAAGCTGCCACGGTGGATCAACCAATATATAACCGAAACGGCAGCAAATCTCTCGACTGATATGGCATTGACATTGTCGAAACTCTTCATGCGGACTATCTCACAGAATGCGGGTGAGAACTCCACGGGGATATCGCTGTGGACAGTGGAGGATGTGGAGAAGGCGCAAGCAGCGCAGAGACAGGCAGAGGCGGAGCAAAGTGCCGCCGTGGCAGTTGAGGGACCAGGAGCTGAGGGAAGAGATGGAGAGCCGATGGACGAGGATGACTATTATTACGAGGATGGAGGACTTTCAGAGAGGGTGCTAGGTGAGGTTGACTTGGATATATAATATTACAGAGGTCAGAGTGCGAGATGGTCTAAGTGAACGCTACAAGGCAAAGGGGAAAGAGAGAGAAAGAGAGGACGATATAACTATGGAGAGCGAGCGGAGCATCTGGGACATTTCATCGGCAGCTAATTGGAAATTTAACTTGAGAACAAGAACACAAGGCGGGTCGGAATATAAAACGATACCTGGCCTGGGTTGACGATGCGTTGAGGTTGACTATTAAGAAGGATGAGGGAAAGTCAATGTCTTGTCTCGGAGGGCGGGAACCAAATTTGAAAAAAAAAACATACGTATAATATCTGCGACAGTGACAGCGACCACGGATGGATCGGGCGGCACAGTCGGAAGGATGCTTCGAACTATTGTAGCATTCGGATTTTTGGCAATCGACGTCTTTTTCATCGGTGAGGATCAAATGACCGCAAAGGGAACTTTCTTTAAAGCTGAGGTGCCTGTGACACATTCTCGTCTTGTTCCATCGATATATCAGCTTCCAAAAAGGCAAGGGCGACGGGAAAAAGCGGACCTGAGCGTCGTCGGCGGAAGTAGGGACTTGTCGTCGGTGGACGGGGGCAGGGGGGAACGGGGGGGAAGTGAGAACAGGGCTGCGCTCCTTGATCAAATCGTCGGTTTAAGTTTGAGATCGACAACAGATGCCAATTGGTGGAGCTCGTAACTGAACGTCAACCTTCCACGGGGACGGCCAACCCTCTTCTCTCTTCACACATACACAAGCAACGTATTTTTTTTTTTTGAGATGACGGACGCACACATACGCTGAACGGGGTCAAAATCACCTTACAAGGAATAAGAGCACGGTCAATTTGCCTAGTTCAAGGTAAACTTTTCTCGCCAAATTAACCAATATCTTTTTCTGACCACTGGCAGCTGCCGGATAGCCAGCCAGCACCTCCCCCCCTCCCAACGTAAACTAGTGAATAAGGTATCCTTCATGGGATTGGATTCCAATTCGGCAGTCTCCGCTTCTGGCTCAGATCTGAAATAAATGACGCAGAATCTAGATTCGGGCTTATCAGCTCACTGGTACGTTACACTTCCACCCGCATTCATCGGCTTTCTCGGCGGTTCATCCACCTGCTCATGCTTCTCTTTCATAATATGAACCCCCCCCCATTGACAAATCCGCGGATTATTGTACATGTTATGTCCTTCCACGGTTCAATTATTTTTTTTAATGGCGCTTTCGCACTCACCGAGATTCGATCAGAGAAGCTTTTCTCCATTATTAATTCTCAGCGGCTCACACGCAACCCTGCTTCTCCCCCTTTCTGCCGATGGCTTGTGGTTCGATTTGTCCTTTCCTCTTTGTCTCGTGATTCTACTCTGGAGTAGATACGCGGAATAGGAATAACCCATGGACCCACACAAATACCACTTTGCGCCCCAGATTCGTCCAAGCGAATAGTAACTCTCCAACATTTCGTTCGCACGTCTTTATAAATAAGGTGTCCCGTGGGGTTCATCACGGTATTTCACTTTATCCCTTCTGGTCAGGTCAGGTGTGCAGGCAATAACGCCGCAAGGAAATTGTGATGCCAATGAAGCGACCGCGTCGGGGCTCACGTTACGATACGTACTTGCTCGAATGCATCTACCCTTTTTTTTTCAAACGGCGTCACGGCTGATAATGCAGATTTTCCG
>QLPC01010870.1:0-75422 GCA_003314055.1 Lactifluus hygrophoroides | reverse complement strand
ATAGGCTAGGCAGGAACACACTCCTTGTAACTTATAATATGCGCTAGAATTCAGGAAAATCTGTAGATGTCTCAAGTCGCCTCTGTATAAAGGCACCTGGTGAACAATCCCTTTACGTCTTTTGCATCTTGCTCGATGCGCTTCCTCAGATTCCGCAGATGATCGCAATTTATATATCCCTCTGCTTACCACAATCCCCCCCACCGTCACTGACCTTCTCCACGACGTTTGTGCTCAAAGCAGCAAATTCATCAATGGCTGGTGGTGCTTCGAACCGCATCTTAAGTATCTGGATATGGCCCACCCTCTGTCCCTGCCCTGAAACCCTCTACTCTCGGATCGACTCTGATGCCAACTTCCCTCCGCGAGAGCTCCACAACTACGCTGCGTTCTCTTCTACAAACACTCCACGGTCGTGTTCATCCAAGTTCGGGAGTTCCGCGGATTGATCGCTCTCTCGATCCATCGCTGGATCTGGGACCGCATAGGCCCCGTGGGGCCCCGAGAGACACAACACGCAGCACCACTTTCATCATCGGGAAGGCCTTTCAGCCTATTTTGTGAGAAAATGACGGATTTCTTTTATTGGTTGCCTCAGGGCCTCATAGGCCGACATTTAAAATGTCACATTCCTCAGGTGCACCTGCATGCGCCTCAGTCACGATTTCAGCTCGCATCGGACCAATGGGGTCTCAGGATATGCTACAGTGAAGAACCTGGAAGAAAATCTATGCGATATGCTATGATGCTGCTACTGTTGGCGGAGGTTCGGGGGTGGGTACACCTAAGCGAGACAAATCCTCGCTGACGACGTCTGTGATATTTCGTATAGGTTCTCCCCGAATCACCTTCATCACTTCTTCCATATCGAGTGTTTCGTGCTCAATGAGTGCGAGAGCAAGCTATAAAGGCATGCTTTAGCAAGCGGCTCGCAAGTCAACAAAGAGAGAACGGACTTGATGCAGTTCTTGCTGCTTCGATCGGAGAAGAGCAAAGACCCTAGCTTGGCCGGCTTGAAGCAATCTTGTGCAAAGAATTGTCACAATCATCAACGGGATGATCACATGACCAGGTGGATGAACCCTCACCTGCGAACTTCACTCTCAATCTCTTCCCGCTTGCTTGTAGAGATGCCCTCTTCTCGATCGCTAAGATATACTGGACCAATTTTTTCCGAGTATCCCCAATACTGTGAACAGCACAAAGCGTTATCTCGTCGCTACAATCGATGTAGAGCCGAGCATACTTGCCTTCACCATCCAAGTTGCTGTGGCAGTCGCCTTTTGCAGATCGGAAGATGCGCCACTCGTGACGTTCTCTGGACCGAAGATGAGTTCCTCTGCAACGCGACCACCGAGCGCAACGTCTATGTCGGCCAAAAATTCCTTCTGTGTGACCATCAGTCTGTCATCGTTTGGCAATTGGGACGTCTGTCCGACAACAGTCTCATTAGCGTTCTAGGCCAGGAAAGGAAAGGATGTAAGCGAAACGCACAACACCAAGGGCGTGTCCGCGTGGCATGCAGGTGACCTTGTGCAAGGGCATAGCGCCTTCAGTGTAAAGAGCCGTAAGAGCATGGCCACCCTCGTGATATGCGGTAAGAAGCTTGACTTTTTCGTCAATATACGAACTGCGTCGCTCCGCGCCCATAACTATGCGGTCCTACGTGCACGAAAATTTATTCGAATGAAGCAATTATGGCGCAGAAACTGCAGACCTTGGCCCATTCCAACTGCTTTAGTCCGACCGCCTTGCACCCTTCTTTTGAAGCCTGGATAGCCGCTTGACTAGGTTGACCTTGGTTATTGATACCAGGAACACAAGCGATTGCAAAACGTACTTGACCATGTTCTGCAGGTCAGCACCAGAGAAACCTGGTGTACCTCGTGCCAATATCATGGGATCGACATCATCGCCAACGACAATTTCCTTCATGTGGTGTACCAAGATCTGCGCGCGTCCGCGAATGTCAGGTAGTGGGACAGCGATGTGTCTATCGAAACGTCCTGGTCGAATGAGGGCTCTTTGGGCCCGTAACATCTTCTTTGAGACCTTCTATCGTGAGTGAAATGGGACGGAAAGTACGCACTCGTCAAGGGACTCGGGGAAATTGGTCGCCGCAATGACGATCACCCCTTCGTCTTGCAAGAATCCATCCATCTCCACAAGCAACTGATTGAGAGTTTGCTTCATGTATTGCTGGTCACGAGCGCTGCGCTTGCCGCCGACGGCGTCGAGCTCGTCAATGAATATAATAGCAGGTTGTTTTTTCCGCGCCGCGGCGAAGAGCTCGCGTACGCGTTTGGCACCAACGCCCACAAACATCTCGTCAAACTCGGAGCTTCGTTGGTGTTGGAAAGACGAATTAGACGTTAGAAGCGCAGGGGTACGCACCCTGACGCGAAAAGGAACGGGACGCCAGCCTCGCCGGCCACAGCTCTCGCAAGCATCGTCTTGCCAGTTCCAGGTTCGCCGGTGAGGAGCACACCCTTTGGTAGCTTCCCACCGAGCTCGGCGAATCTTGACGGGTCTTTCAGAAACGCGACCACGTCTCCGAGCTCTTCTTTGGCTTCATCGACGCCGTGCACGTCGCTGAAGCGAACAGGTTTGCTCGAATCATGAGGTTCGAATTCGGATTGACGGGGAGCAGCCTTGACGAGCCCAGAGTTCTCGACCACGACGGAAAGTGCGGTGAGGATGACTGCATATACTCGTTGGAACCGACTGTTGCGTAGACGTAAAGGAGATGACTTACAGAAGGTGGCTATGCCGGCAAAGACCAAAAAGCGCGCAAAGCTCGGGATCCATGCACCTTTGCCTGTGATCAGGTAAGCGTCGGTAACATCAAACAAATATGATCGTTGTATGACCCACGTTCTTTAATTATAACATGGACCGGATTCTCGTTACCTCCCTGACCAGTGCCGATTGCAGCGAGAAACTTGACCATGTCCGGAGACAGTGGCTGCCCTAGGGAGCCTAAGCCCGAGGGAGAGGGAGAAACAGGTTCGGCGGTTGTGCCTGCGAGAACTGAAGAGGCGATCTGTTGGCTACGGGAAACGACGGGGGACGTTGTAGGCGATTCTGTTTGTTCTGCTGATGCGGACGGAACATTGGACGGATCGGCTTGAGGTGTGGGAGCAGACGGTGATGTTGTGAGCGGGTGAGCGGCAAGGAGAGACTCGCGCCGGCGCACTGCTGGATTGATCGATGCTTCCTTGTTCGCTTTGAACAGAGCCTGGATATAATACTCGAAAGCCTTGTCTGAATGAAGGAGGGGCGACGCAGGGTCCTAAAGTTAACCGGCATCGCGGGTGTCAGTAAAAAAAATTGGTTGAAAAAGCCGAGAGAATGAGACGAACAAATTCGCCCATCCTCTCCCACCGGTTTATTATGAGCTCATAAGCAGGCTGGATATTTGTGTCCGAGAGAGCTTGAAAGAGGGCGAGCTGTTTCTCGACGTCTTGAGGATGTGCGTTTGCGTCTGCTTCTATCCTGGCTACATGAGCTACAGCATGAGGCGAAGGTGTTGGAGAGGGCTTTGAGGAGAATATCGAGCCGAGCGAGATGGAGCGAGATGGGATGAGAGAGAGCTGAATATGTCGATGGGGAAATGAAAGACGCTGGGAGTTGTGAGCGAGTGAAATGACGGTAAATGTGTGGGGTCTATGCCAGAAAGGGTTCGAATGTAAAGCTCTGAACTGAACCCGCGCCGGTGAAGGGACAGCGGTGAACAGTCCGAGCCTCATCCAACTGGCCATGGACAGAAAACTTGAAAGCCTTTTGGCCGTGATTTTGAGTTGTGGAACGCGACAGCGCGCGCGTCGGCTTCGGGAAACGGGTACAGGCCACGTGGACCACATCAATCATGTCCTCTGCCTCCGACTCTGCTGCCGTCTCTGTACAGGCCCTGCTCACTTTACTCTCTCGCACATCCACAGAATCCATCGCAGCTCTCTACACAAAGCGGAGTGACGACGCGCAAAAGCTGCCGCTATCTACACTGCGCACAGATTTTCTTTCTCTCCTCTCTGTACTCTATTCAAACGCAACAAAACTCTCCATCGCCCTCAATCCGTCCAGCCCCACTTACTCTGCTGCGGTGATCCCTCTGAAGGACCTCATAACACACTCGTCTACCCTCGCGTCCAACGCATCTCTGTTCCTCCCCGGCGTCTACGGCCGCACTCTCACCGCAGAAGTCCAATCCACGGCAAAGAGCGTACTCACGACCCTCCAGGAACTCGTACACGCCCACCTTTCCTTTCTCACCAAAGAACCTAAGCAAAAAGTTGGTGGCGGTGGCGGTAGCGGTAACGGTGATGACGCAGCGTCCGAAAATGACGGGTATCTCGCCAAGACAGGAATCCTGCACGGGCTCATCACAAAAGCCAAAGCGGACCACCCAGAAGGCCTCTCTAGAACCAATCTGATCGCCGTCCGCAAGCGCTGGCGTGAGCATGCGGAGACTATCGCAGATGCAGCGTCAGTGCTCGAGATTGAGGCTGATCCGCCTATCGATGACCAAGACGATAACGGATTGGATGATGGCTGGAACGATCCAGAGCTCGAGCTCGATTTCAGCGACTCGGACCCGGGGGAACAAAGCCCCGAGCAGATAGAACTCGCTAAGAAAGTGCGCATCGAACCTCTTCCTAATCCTTATCCCCAGTTACTCCTAACCTCTCCGCCTCTCCACGTCGGTCTGATCGGGGGGCCCATTCCTTCCTTAGATTTTCCCCGTCGCGGAGCGCACTTCAGCGCTCTTCGATGATATCCGCATTGTCCTCCTGCGCGCTCCAACCGGCCGGTCTCAGGAGGCACCACCAAACTCCTTGCTAGACGATCTGCTAGATTCAGCCCCTCCGCTCGTAGCTGCTATGGACAACCTGGCCACGGAGATATACGGCACCTCGAAAGACCCGTCTTCCCTCAACAAAACGCGAGATGAATTTGCCCGCGCTCTGGGTGTCGTCATCGCGGCTGTGAAGCGCTTTTGGAAAGGAAAAGAAGATCCACGTCCGATAAGTGAGCGGGGCAGTCGGGCGTATTTTATCGAGAAGTTTGCACAGTTGAATGTAGCCGTTGAATCCGTTCAATGGACGATCCCAACATGAGTCCCTTCACAGAAGAGCGTCTAACAGTGGGAAAACCAACGGCCATTATTCGCGGCCGAGAACGCCCCGTTTCCACTTGCCCAGCCTCGCATAAAGTAATCAATCATTGTTAACATTCATAAGCGTCGTTGAGTAAGTGATACGAAGGTTAAATGTGAAAGTCCCACGAGTCGTAGCTAGTCGTATGAAAAAGTCCGGTAAAAACAAAGAACCCGTCAAAGGGTCACTTCATCCAAGAAAAGAAGCGTTCAAACAATTTGTGTACGTCCGCTCAAAGTCGTGGACGGTGAGGAGGCGACAAGAGATCATATTGTTCAACAAAAACGTGAATTGTCCGTGTCTGAAATGGAAAGGTCATCCAAGAGTGGCGGAACGCGTAGATTTATGTGATGTTTTGTAGCGCATTCTGTAGGACTTGCTGTACACCAGTCTCATCAGTGCTGTCACGATGTTAGCCCAAGGTATCAGCGATCACTATCCAGCGCGATGACGCACCCAAGAATTCCGTAACCATCGTTGGGAGAGCTAGCCATTGTTCCTTCTCCGCTCGGAGCCTGCAAGAATGTGCCACTCTCGGGCTCCAGGCTTTGCGAAGACCACTAAAGGAAAACAAAAAAAGTGTCAAGTGTCGTGGGGTAACTCTTATAGCTAGTGACTGACCTGGTATTGACTCATTCCACTGAGACCAGCGTTCAAACCAGCTGTAGGAACACAAGGCCATCAGCAATTCGCCGCGCATTGATTGCAAAACCAGCACAAACTTTGTAGCCATGCTGCATATGCAGTGTCACGCTGTTGATCAGTGACACCCGTTCCAAGGGTCCCAAAATCCTGACCTGCAGGCAAAGAATCTCATTTTAGACGAATGATCATAAATACGGTGCCACGAAACGACTTGCGCTTCTTCAAGTTATTCTGTAATGGCGGTCCTGCAAGTGGTGATGTGTCATTGAAAGGGACGAAATCCCCTAAATTATCTTGAGTGACAAGACCAAACCCAGTGAGTATCATTGGCTTCTGAACGCTACACATCACAGAAATGTCATCAAACAAACGGACTGTAGCTGGGAGGGGAAAGTACTGACATTCCAGCAAGATCTGCTTGTGCTTGGATCCACGCAATACCCAATTGTACCGTTTCACCAAAGTTGGAGCTTGGAGGAATGAACGGAGCCCCCATGGAACCATAATGGTTCTGGTCAGGAAACAGTTGGAATGTACCGAGATTGATATCTGGAATACTCAGAATATCTTCGGAGTCCACACCGAAGCTACCGTCAAATGCAGGACCGGCGGGTACAGTCTGCCTTTTAGCCTCCACTAAAAGCCACTACTCAGCACACGTCTAGTGAAGAGAATCAAGCACATACATGGCGCAGACCAACGACCACGAATCTTTATACCGTCACGGCTAGCCGGGGCATGCGGTGCAGCACGTCTTCCGTTGGCAATCACTTGACGTTGCTTCAAGCGGGTCTTGAGATCACCTGCTGTGCGCTTACGAGTGCTTCTGGGGGTGGGGGAGGGCCCACATGGAGTTGCAGATGGAGGTGTATACGATGGTGTAGTCGGAGGGGAAGTCACTGGTGTAGTTGGAGGAGAGGTCACTGGTGTAGTCGGAGGGGAAGTCACCGGTGTAGTTGGAGGAGAGGTCACCGGCGTAGTTGGAGGAGGGGTCACTGGTGTAGTCGGAGGAGAGGTCACCGGTGTAGTCGGAGGGGAAGTCACCGGCGTAGTTGGAGGAGAGGTCACTGGTGTAGTCGGAGGGGAAGTCACTGGTGTAGTTGGAGGGGAAGTCACCGGTGTAGTTGGAGGAGAGGTCACTGGTGTAGTCGGAGGGGAGGTCACCGGTGTAGTTGGAGGGGAAGTCACCGGTGTAGTTGGAGGGGAAGTCATCGGTGTAGTTGGAGGAGAGGTCACTGGTGTAGTCGGAGGGGAAGTCACTGGTGTAGTTGGAGGGGAAGTCACCGGTGTAGTTGGAGGAGAGGTCACTGGTGTAGTCGGAGGGGAAGTCACTGGCGTAGTTGGAGGGGAAGTCACTGGTGTAGTCTGAGGGGAGGTCACTGGTGTAGTCGGAGGGGAAGTCACTGGTGTAGTCGGAGGGGAAGTCACTGGTGTAGTTGGAGGGGAGGAGGTGGGCGTAGTTGACGGGGTGGTGACTGGCGTAATTGAAGGGGAGGAGGTGGGTGTAGTTGACGGGGTGGTGACTAATGTAGTTGGAGGGGAGGAGGTGGGTGTAGTTGACGGGGTGGTGACTAGTGTGGTTGGAGGGGAGGTGGGCGTAGTTGACGGGGTGGTGACTGGTGTAGTTGGAGGGGAGATTACCGGTGTAGATGAAGGGGTAATGACTGGTGTAGATGAGGGGGTGGTGACTGGTGTAGATGAAGGGGTAGTGACTGGTGTAGACGAGGGGGTGGTAACAGGTGTAGATGAAGAGGGGATGACCGGTGTAGAAGGAGGAACGGACGAAGGTGAGGACGGCGTAGATGAAGAGGAGGGTAGTGGTGTAGATGGCGGCGGGGAGAAAGGTGGAGACGATGGAGGGGTTGGAGACGATGGTACAGAAGAAGGCACAGATGATGGTACAGACGAAGGAGGCGGCGGCGGTGCTGGTGATGGCGACGAAGGTGCAGGTGAAGGCGGAGGCAGCGGCAATGGCAGCGATGGTGGTGCAGGTGCAGATGAAGAAGGCGGCGGCGGCAGTGGCAGCGGTGGTGACGAAGGCACGGAAGGTGCCGGCAAGGGCTGAGACACAGGCGGCGGCAGTGGCAGCGCTGGTGCTGGTGGTGCTGGTGGTGCTGGTGCTGGTGCTGGTGCAGGCGCTGGTGCAGGCGCTGGTGCTGGTGCTGGTGCCGGCGGCGGCGGCCTGGGGAACAGTTTGGGGCAAGACGGGCAGAAGAAGCCGTGGTTCCTAACGAAAATTGAAAATTAGACGGCCATACAGGCGAGGGGAAAAAGTAAAGGCATACCCAGACGTGATGAGGTGATTGGGATCGATGGAGCGAACGTGCGTAGCAAGATCCGCATGCCATCGAGTGATGGTGGTCGTGTCACAAGAATCAGAGGCAGGAATGGTCGAGTTGCAGCGCGGGTCATTGGCTAGCTCCCAGGCAAGAACGTAAGGACTCTTGATGAACCGCGAGACTACAGCCTTGGTATAGTCCTTGAAGAAACTGAGGATAGTAGCATTGGTGTAGAATTCGTCATGAGTCTTTGCTACACCGAACTCCCGAACGTAAGTATCCATACCGCCTAAGTGACATTCCGTCAGCAAATGGCGAGCACGATGAATAAGCACCAGATATTTACCATAGCTATTTGAAAGGAAGTTGCGGGGGAATGAGGGAATGAGTCCACGACGTATGGGATACAAAGAGACATCTGTGGGGTCCCAATTGTTGGTTAAAGAGAAAATCACATAAATGCTGTGCTGCGCGGCTAGCTCAATAAGCTTGTCCAATCGCTGGAGACCATTCGGGCCAGTGTTGATCATTGCGGTACCATTTGCGATAAGCTGCAGCCAACTGCCCGCTTCAGGAACTGAGGTGACGTCTATGCGGAGTAAGAGTGAGGGGAAAAAGGCGTGTATGGACACTGGTTCGTACCGTTGAATCCCCATGTCCTAACGACAGTGATGCCAGAGGTAGACATGTTAGCCAGAACATTGGAAATATCTTCATCAGAATTTAGATAAGGTAGCCAATAAGCATTGGTTCCAATGAAAGTAAACTTGCTAGGAAGGGGGGGCATTCAAGTTAAGGTGGGAGGATATCAGAATGAGTATAAAGCAACCCACGAGCCATTAGGATAAAATAGACCATCAGGAGAAGAAGTGATGAACGACGATGAGCGGGACGATGCACTGGTCCTAGGAAAGATCTGGGTTGGGTAAGCCAAGACAACCTGAGGGGAGAGGATGGCACTGAGGAGGGAAAGCAGCCAGAGGGAAAGGGAATGCATGGGTTGAGGGGGTTGCACGTCCTCTGTCCCAGACCAGGGAACGGAAGCATAGTTGGTCCTTTAGTATTTCAAGGTCGATACAGCCGCACACGGCGCCGACCGGCGATTGGAATCGCAGGTTGAACAGGTCATTGTGGAAAAGAAAAAATAAATAAAAACGACCGAGCGACTTCTTTGATTGAATGAACTTGATACGTCCGAGTCGACGTCGTGGTGAGACGTTATCTCCTTTGTATTATAAGCCAAAATAAATCATCTCAAGCCTGTCAATTAAAAATTTAAACTGAAAATGCCCGTCTGTCATGCATAAAATTAAGTTCCTGTACCTCGTTCGTACAATTACTGTACTGCAAGTTACATTTGTATCATCACTGAAACAAGCCGATCGGTTCGGTAACCTGGTGTCAACCCCGCAACCTATCGTAGCCTTGCCCAGATGTGGTAGGGACCATGCCTCGCCGCCGTCTGATCTAGGGTACTTCAGGCCATCATGATAGGCATTCCGCTTATTTTAAGCGATCCGGGAAACAGTTTCACGACCTTTATCCGAGGTATTCCGAGCTAGATGGTTCGGTCGACGCAGCGGTAATTGCCAAGTTTGGTCCTCCATCTGCTCCAAGGAGATGGGGCGGTTCGTCTAATTTTAAGAAAGCTGTGCTACACGTACGCGACGCAGTATGCACTGGCACCGACGAGTGCCAAGAAAACGAGCCCAATGCTTCCGGTCCTTCCCGGTCCGAAGCTCCGCTCATCCCCCGCCTGCCCTGTTGATTACGCCCACGTCTCAAAAGTTACGAGACCGTTATCGTTATTCAACCTTCAACCCATGCTGCGAGTCCACGTCCATCGTACCAGACTCCCAGTATTTCGCCCACCCTCTTCCCTTCCCTCACGTCATCACTCCAATCCTGTCTCTCCTTGGCTTCGGAACCAATCACATGGCAATTTTGACCAAATCCGTGCGACGCACACCCGGAATGCTTTCACATTCTTCAAGCGCTATACCAGATGGTGCTTCATTGCATTTTCTGGAATCGGCATTACGCTGCTCTCTGCCGTTGCAGCCACCCACCTTTGGATCGAAAAGGTCGAATTCGCTCCTGAATTGGACAAAAGTTGCGTAGAATGGGAGTGGGACATAGAGGCAGAAAGGTGGGGGCAATCCCAAATGGGGGGCACCGACCCGTCTCTAGGTTTCATGGCAAGATTTGGTGTGCGTAGCGCATGGCTGGAGCACTACTGGACATCTCCGGGAACTTTAAAACAAGCCAGGCCCCCTCCCAATAGAATATCCTCCTTTGACGATGCAACACCCGTCGAGAGACGTCTAGAAACCACGCGCAACTTTCTTGATGGGGTGCTGGATACAGCCTTGCCGAAAGAGTCAGCTGGCCTCGTGCGCCCTCAGACGGTCACCGATATCTTGATCCGTCGCGCTGATATATCGGAACGAATGGGAACCAAAGCAGGACTGACCGATGCACGGTATGACCTACAGCGCGTATGGAATCGACTGTCCGCCGAAGGACCGCTTGCGTCACGCATAGCGCTCAAACTAGGAGACTTGAACTTCCGGCTGGGGAATCCGGACGATGCCCTTGGTTGGTGGGCTCGGTGTATTCGACTGACGTGCTCATCGATAGAGTCTACACAAACAACCCCACTTATTCCCGCTATCCCCGCATCTCCACCCTCCTCGCCTGCGGGGCAGCGCATCCTCGCATCCGCTCTCGTCTCTCTCTCCGCGTTCTACGCAACCTCCGGACAGCTGCGCCAAGCACAAGCCCTGGAAGAATCAGCGCTCGACCTCCTTCGTTCCATCCGAACTCCCAATCCATCATCATCCCCACCGTCGCCACAGACACTCCACGCCTTGTACATCCTTCATCGCACTTCATTGATATCAATTCACCTAGCAGAGGTTCTATATACCTTGAAAAATCCACGAGCCCAGTCGATCAAGTCGTTATCACAGGCTGCTCAGTCTTCCGAACAAGTTGCCCTTGCGTTAGCAGGACTGCCTACGATCCATCCAAAGGCGCCCGGTTCCAAAATACCCCATCCTCCCAGTCCAGATGCGCCGCTCGTTCCAGAATATTCAAAGTCTGTATCCATGAAAAGGCCCGCCAAGAGCTTATTGCGGGACGCACGTCGATCTGCTGCAGAAGCTTGGAATCTCCTGGGAGTACTGCACGAGGGCAAAGGGGACGTCCAATCATTGAAGACCTCGCTCGATTGCTATGAGCGTGCTCTGGGATGGGCCGGCCTCGCTACTAATGGAAATGGGAGAACGGGGGAAGGTATTCTGGAGGTAGAGTGGAAGGCCCTATCGAGGAATCATGGGCGCGTCCGGGAGGCGCTGCATGCGATGACCGTTGAAGGTCGAAAGTAGATAACCCTTTCCTTGTTCACTGTTTAGGACAGGACCGGACTGCGGGCATAATGTAAAAATGTTACCCTCATTTCAGTCACGCTCACGCTGTACCGCGTGGTGCGATTAGTCGCGGTCAGTCTCTGCCGGTGACGACATCAGTCAGATCTTCATCGATCGATCGATGATCCTAGCCCCTGCTACTAACAGAACGACGACGAACTACCTCGGATAATGTCTTCGTTAGCTTTGTCTTCTGACCGCTTTCTCACAGATCGCAATGCCCCAATTGTTAACCTCCAAGTTACAGAGGCCTTTTCCCAATTGAGGTACAGTAGCCGCGGTTTCTAGGTTAAAGCGCGCTAACCCCTTTGTTTTTCGTCTTCAAGTTCTAGGGAGAAAAAGTATGCTCATTATTTGAGTGAAGCATCTTGGGCAGGCGCTCGGGTCATCTTGGGACAATGGTCCCCATACACCGAGAGGTTATACGATCTGTTGATCCTTACGTTCAGCGAGAATGGGACGATCACGGACATTGATGCGCTCAAAGAGAAATCCGGTCTCTCGGAAGAAGAATGGGTTCTGGTTCTCGAGTTTGCCAGTCAAGTAAATGCACCCCCTCCTCTTCCTTATTCCCCGATAGTGCTTCACTTCGTTGACATCTGCACCCGAACACTTTTACGATAGGCGCTGTCCAACCTCGCGAATTACAAAAGTTTTGGATTTACCAAATTCGTCCCGCGTGTTCCGCAGGAGAGATTCGCCGCCGTTGTCGAGAACTCGCCCAACGCCGCGAATGCTGTGCCACTTTGGATGGAAGTGCGCAATCAAACCCCTCCACCAATAATTCTTATGTATCTGAGCGTTTTTTCTTTGTTAGTTGAAAGAACATATTTATGCTTTGGAGCCTGAGGCGAGTCTATTCATCGGCAAGCGCGAGCTTGGCCAAGTCAGCAATTACTATCTTGGGGAACCCATCACGGACGACGAAGTCGCCTCAGTTCAGAGCGCTGCTGAGACGATCGGGGTGGACATACTCAATACTCGGTGCGTATCTGTGGCTTTCTCGCATTATAATCTGCTTTATACCAAGGCTTCGCGTAGCATCCAGAAGAACAGCCCGAGAGATTTCGTCCTCCTGGTTGCGTCCGCGGACACCCAGCCGGACGTGGTGCATGATATTCCGCACCGAGGCGACAGGGCCAAACTGACAGTCAGATATGGCGACTTTTCCGGACCTCTATCCCGTGTGGTGACGGCTCTTACTAACGTACGCCGACGTCCAATACGGAGTTGTCTTCTTTTTTTTTTTTTTTGGTTGTTGACAAAATTATGTAGGCGAAGAATTACGTTGCCAACGAGCACCAGAGGGCTATGATTGAAGAATATATTGCTTCGTGCGTGCTTTCTCCCAGCAATGCGGCGCGATTTAGCTTGGAGCTGACTTTCGCTATGTTCAGGTTTCAGAGCGGATCTATTGAGAGTCACAAGCAGGGTTCCAGACACTGGGTCAAGGACGTCGGTCCAGTCGTAGAGAGCTATATTGGATTTATCGAAACATACGTGGATCCGTACGGTGGTCGTGCCGAGTGGGAAGGCGAGCTTCTTGTGATCTACTGCTGGGCGCTTACTCAAACAGGGTTCAGGCTTTACCGCCATTGTAAACAAGGTGCTGAGCGCGAAATACGAAACCCTCGTGAACAATGCGCCTAAGCTTATCGAAGGCCTGCCTTGGGGGAAAGACTTTGAGGTCGATGTTTTCAAGAAGCCGGACTTTACCGCTCTTGAAGTTTTGTCGTTCGCCACTGGTGGTACGTAACAACCGTTTGTTCTGCATTTATTCAACTCGGGTGAGAGCGATCAATTCCCAAGGTATTCCGGCTGGCATCAACGTAAGCCCCTCTCGTTGTCCGCAGTCACTTTCATAATTGAGAGAATACCTCTAGATTCCTGTAAGAGTTTGCCTCGATATATCTGGACCTGTATGAATGGTGCTCCTCCCAGAACTACTATGACGTCCGAGAATCAGACGGGTTCAAGAATGTCTCCCTTGCCAACGTCCTGGGCGCGAAGTCTCCTGGTATGGAAGACCACAACAGCCATATCTTGAGCTTTTCGTAATAATTTGCTAGACGAGTTCCCTTTTATACACCCGGACGACCTTGCCTTATACAAGGAATGGGAGACGAAGTCTTTTGAGGTGCAGGTCGCGAACCACGAGCTGCTAGGTCACGGCTCAGGAAAGCTATTCAAAGAAGAGACTGACGGCACGAAAAACTTCGACCCAGAGAAGGTATGTCCCATAAACCAGTCTGTCTGCATTCAGCAGTTGTGACCTATCGAAAGGTAATAAACCCTCTTACCGGCAAACCCGTGTAAGCCCCGATCATCGTGCAGTTTCTTAAGTCTGAACCGCTTGCAAAAGATCATCCTGGTACAAACCGGGTCAAACGCCTGGCTCCGTACTTGGAGAGGTGTCTTCTTCTATGGAAGAATGCCGGGCAGAGACAGTCTCCCTTTTCCGTAAGCTGCTCTCCTACACAGAGGCTTTCCATGCGATGGTCTTGACTTTTCCACTCTCTTCTTACTAGTCATTAGTAATACCGACATTCTCAAAGTTTTTGGTGTGAGTCTATTTGGACATATCCCGGATGCAGTGTTCATGGTGTAACGTGTGACCCCAGATCACGGATAAGAAGGACGTGGATGACATACAGTACATCACCTTCCTTTCGATGGCCCGCGCTGGTCTGCGGGGATTAGAGTTCTACGACCCCGTCACAGGAAAGCATGGACAAGCCCACATGCAGGCCCGGTCTGTTACACCCAGGACACCTCCCGAGAGCTTCTTTCTTACGTGCAATGTTCCCTCTGTTTACAGCCTTGGAATTACCCAGCATCTCATCAAGGGAGGCATTGCTAGGCTCGAGGAGGTCCGAGGCGCAGATGGTGTTCTAGAAGACTTGTATATTCGGGTGCGCAGAGTCCATCATGTTGCGCGGAGATCCGCTCAAGCCCCGGGTTAGGTTGATCGCGAGAAGGTACTCTCGCGGGGTAAGGAAGTTGTCGGTACGCTTCTCGTCGACCTGCAGGTGCGGAAGAGCACTGCAGATGGTCCCGGTGCACGCCAGTTCTATACCCAATTGACAACCCCGTTACCTGGTTGGGCCGAGGATATCCGTAACATCGTTCTGAAGAAGAAAACCGTGGGTTATCTCGTCACCCCAGTCATCATCTTAAAGCTGATCGTTGCTTCTGTGCAGCCCCGGAAGCTTTTCGTTCAACCCAACACCTCCATACAGGGAGGTGAGGTCGTTCTGAGTGATTATCCTCTTACCCCTTCCGGTGTTATCCAGAGCTTCATCGAACGCAAAGTGTAATGCCCACAGTAATTATTTGTGGTTGGGATGCAGTCTTCTACAATGTACACTACCGGTGTGAATGAATAGAAGTCTAGCAACTTCTAGAGGGTATACATTATATTTTACATGCAAGGAAAGCAAGCATTAGTCTAGTAGATAACAGAGTTTCCTTCGAAACTCGTGGAAGCATATACTATATCGCCTCGCGCACAAGGGCAACGACAATTGTAACACTGAGAGATATTAGATGATTGTTTGGGAACGGATACCGAGAACGCACTCATCGAGTTTCTTGGGGTGATGGAATTGAAAGGATGGACATCCGTCATCAGTAAGATGGAAGGAGATCGAGGCTCGGACTTACTCCGCCAGTGAATGATTTCCCAAGCAATGACGCTGCCTCTGAGAAAACGCGACGTCAAACACACTGTCAAGAGGAGAAAGATATCCGAATCTTACTTTCGAATGGGCTAGTTCGTCTGTCGTTGTACATGCAAGCACGGGCATATTCGACAATACGGTCAGAGATCAGCTGTACCTGCGCATCTTCCGACCCGCCGGACCGAAAGACTAGGCTGCATATGGAGGTGATTTCGTGATTGAAAACATTGTCTGACAATCCGTCCGTCTAAACAAGATAGATGAATCTGCGATAAAGATTGGG
Source organism: Lactifluus hygrophoroides (assembly GCA_003314055.1). NCBI lineage: Eukaryota > Fungi > Basidiomycota > Agaricomycetes > Russulales > Russulaceae > Lactifluus > Lactifluus hygrophoroides. Next base: position 59,948 of record QLPC01010870.1, on the reverse strand, counting down.
CTAAGTTACCCACGTAGGCAATGACCAGGTCGCCGTCTCGGAGTTTCGTCTCATAGATGTCGGCATCATCGGGTAAGTCCCTATCCTTACTAGAAATATTCTCAATGACACTTGGGACCTTGGCTAACTGCCTAGCACAAAATAAAATTGAGACTTCTCTCGATCTGAGAAAGATGGCGGGGCCAGCAATCGAACGTTACCTAGGGCAGTTGAAAAAGTGTGTTTGGGTTTTTTGTCTGTGAAACACGGATGAGGAACGGATGATCATAAAGCCGCTGTCGCCCAAACTTGTGCAGGCACAGTAACATCGTTGTCATTGGTAGGAGGAAGGAATCGAATTGGGGAGGGAGCATACTTTGCGGCGCGTAAGAGCCCTGAAGACGCGTTGAGATTAATAAGGCAAGCCGTACTAGAACCTATTGCGCAGACGGCGGATGAGTGGGTAACTGAACTGGCGCGGGTCCCTCGAGTTATTAACGCACCTGCTATGACGGCTCGTTCTCTCAAAGTGGCCTGATAAGCCAGCTTGAGACACTCCAGAGGATGCAACTCCCATCCTTCTACAGCTTCCCGGTCCTCGTATTCTTTTGTGGTATCAACCTCTGGTTCGCCGGGCCACCCAACCTTGGCATATCGATGCGAGTGGTACATCAGAGCTTGTGAGAATAAGGAAGGGTCAACGCCGCTCAATGCCCATCCTCCAACGCCATCAGCTACCCCAAAAGAAACACCCTGATGGGAGGAGGAGCGAGAGCGTGTTTATTTGTGAGTCGGATGCAACCAAGGTAGAACCAAGGAGCTCACCTACCGACTGATCTCGCATCTGCATGCATGACAATTAAGAACCTCCGAGGATAAGACCACCGGTTGCACGCACCTCTTGAACATAAAAGAAGTCTTCTCCTGGCGTTTTACTGTAGCCACGTCTGGGCCAAGTGAGCGTATGATCCCTCCATAGACCGACAGCACTATCCGCGGGGAAGGGAGTGCTTCGCTTTTTCGGTCCATATTCTGATGATGCGGGTGGTGCAGACAACCAATTCGCGCAGATGTGGAATCTGTAAGGTCGTGGCATCGTTGACATGCTACGACAGGAAGCGCGCAGCAGGAAGCGCGAGGTGGAGGAAGGTAAGAGCGGAGTAACCATCCCAACTGTGGACCGAGGTTGAAAGATCATTGAGCAGTTTCCGAGAGATTTGAATAATTTTTTAGGGCGAGTTGGTCTATGGTCAACCTGGTTGGATTTAGAATTTACTGCCAGTACTTACCCGCGCTAGTCCGTCGTAGCAAGCGAGTGAGCGAGGCGCCGAAGCCTCCGAGTTGGACGAGGGAATGTTCCGATTCCGTTCCTTTCTAGCGGTCCGTCGTTCCGTCATGCTAACAAAGCTCTGTGTCCGAGTCCGCCAATACTTTTACAATCTAAACGTACACTATATAGTCCCCGCCCACTCAGCCTCGTCTATTCCTCATCGCCTAGATTATGGAATTATGGAGGCACTCTCCAAGACGACCAGTCGAAACCAGTCCCAGAACCAGACTTATCGTGCTTCCGCTTTTTGCTTCCGACAGCAGCAGAAGCGGCCGCGGCTCTGGGCCGTTTTCTCTCCGCCGCGGGATCGGCTCGCACGGGGCGACTTCTATTCTTCGCAGTGGCAGTGGAATCGACTGTTATGTCCACTCTCTGGCCGCAGGTGTCTCTGATCTGCAGAGAAACTGGCTTGCAATTCATCTTCGAGTCGTGGGTTCGCCGCGGTCCCTGTCCCACGAGCAGAGAATCTCGTGCATTGTTCGCTGGTGCTAACCTTGCAGTATCCAGTGGTATGGGCACGGAAAGACTAGAGATCGGTTTCAGAAATCCCAGAGACTTAGGCGGTGCGGTCATGGTGCTCTTGGTAACCGTATCTATATGCGATGAAACCGATGTCCTCTCACTGGGTTTCGCGTGCCCACGAGCCGATGATTCGCCAAAGGGTGTAGCAAAGGGGTTTTTTGGCACAAAACTCCTACTTGGTCCCTTCGAGTCGTCACAGGTGTCGGCACCCTTCTTCGCGGAGCGATGCCGTTCTGCAAGTATGTCTTGCATCTTTTGTACACCCTTCGTGGCATGTTCGGCCATCCTTTTGACTGCGGCCACTCCTTCACGGCTTCGCGACTTAGGTGCCGCCCTTGGCGTAGGAGAAAGCTGCGCCTGACTCCATGGTGGGGGCTCTCGATAAAGCATCAAAAGCTCTTGACCCCATTGCGTCATCTTTCTGGGCTGATGTGTCAACGATGGACCAGTGCTAGTCGTTCTCTGAGAGTAGAACATCCTAGCCTTGTGTTGGGCGGCATGAGAATCGGATTCGGCGGCGACAACATCTCCTATCGCGAGCATGGCTGTCACTTCTAGGTCCGCCGCTTCCATTGGTGGTCCCTCATCCACTGGCCGTGAACGAGATGGCAAATTATGGGACCGCTCGGGGGACCCTGGGAGGGCAGAAGGGTTGAAGACATAATTAACACCGTGATGTGCGGGTAACGCGGTGATCAAGACTTCCGGCATGGCCGAACTTCTATCATTCGATGGGCTTCTGCCAGTGAGGCTAGTGAGGGCTCGATGGCCGCCACGGGCCATATGTGTCATGTGGTCAATATGCAAGACACCCAAGTTATTGGAAGGAAGGAAACCCCGGGCTGATGACAATAGGGACAAAGCTTCGAGGGGACTCGTGGGATAGTATAGCCGTTTTTCTACTGCAGGGATGAAAGATTGAGGAATTTCTTCGCGGCTCCATGTGCACCTTGTACCACGGAGATCTAGAAACATGAAAATTCTTCCAAGTCGAAGGAACACACAAGTTGGGTAGGCTTACCTACAGCAGTAAGCAGGCTGAATAGGCCCAAATATTGATAAATGGCATTGGTGATTCGGTTACAGTTACGGAGACTCAAAATGCGTAGCTGCCAAGGGCCACGCCTTTGGTTGGCGATGTCAATACCATCCTCAACGCATTTCAACGTCACGGAGAGACGTCGTACTCCTTGCGCGGAGAGAGCGGAGCTACTGGCATCGAAAGCACAAAGTGTACGGAGAGCTGTCAGGTGTATGATTGTATCATCATTGAGATGGGAACAACCGGGGAGTTCTAGCACCGTGAGGAGGGAGAAGTGTTCTGTCGCCGGAATATGCTGAAGGATTGGGGTGTACTTGTCAGACAGCGCCGTACGATATACTCGGAGATGGTGTGGTAAGTCTGAGTATACTTGGACGATAACAGCCCATAAGCGAGGATCCACTTTGTCCAAATCAAAGTGGCCTTGCCAATTACGCGGGATGATGGCTTGGAGGATGTCTGGGTCAGTCGGCGATGCGGGTGAAAGGTATGGTCGTGGTGGGCCATAGAGATAGATCAATTCCGGGACCTTGATGAGTTGCTTTATGCAAAAGTAAGACAGTGGTGGAACGCGACGGAGGGGCTTGGGACTGTGGTCGGAAATGTCTTGGTCGTAATAAGGACCGGGATTGAAATAGGTGCTGGGAGGGCTAACTGAGCTCAGTATAGTGACGCCTGCATCGTCTGTAGACAATGTACGGTCGGATTGCCAGAGGATGATAGGTTTGGACATGTCATTGACAGTTGCGGCACGCGTAACCCGAAGCAGTGACCATGGGGACACGTGATCGCGTAAGTTGCCGTTTACGTACCAAATGATATCCAATATGGTAATTGATGCCGGTCGTTAACGAAAAAGTGAATGTGAGTTCTCACTCGCCATTGTCCCTTGTCTCGTCTCGTCTGGCAATTTCTTCCCTTCCCTCAGTACACAAACAAAGCCGCTCTCTTCTCCGTCGTCAGTTCTCTGTCGACCTTCCATTCCTTTCTTACCTCACTATCATCATCTGTATACCATTCTCTCTTCATTCCTCTCTCATCCTCTTCTTATACCATGGCCGCCCGTCCTGGTTACGGTCCGCCCGACCCTAGAAATAATCCTCCCAATCTCCCACAACCGCAGCATTTTCCTCAACAGTATCAGCCCAGACGTGACTACGATGCCGAGTCAGACATGAGTGACCACTATGCCTCACGAAACGGAAGCACAGCGCAACTTACCACCGGCTCACCATACTATGACCAATCTGGCCAGCACAGCTCTTACAGTGAGTGTCGCCCCCCATTGGTTTCCCTGTTGCTCCCTTTTGCGTTCAACGCAACTCTTTTTTTCCTGAAAAATATCCGTGTGCCGGGTCTTTTTTTCACTCTTGACCCCTTGACGCCCTCCGAAGCTCCCTCTAATTTAAAAAAAAAAAATCTTCCCCTGCTCCTTCTCATATCTTTTCATAGACTCCGATGATGGTCATGGTCTACGTTATGCTTCATCTGTCGACTCTCACATGAGCTTGCCAATGCACCCAATGCCCACCGGCTATGCGGATCCATATCCAGCCTGGTCTGGGGACAAACAAATTCCCATTTCGTATGAGGAGATCGAAGACATATTCCTTGATCTCACGCAGAAATTCGGCTTTCAGCGGGATTCGATGAGAAACCAGGTTCGTTTTTGTAAAGAAAAGCACCCGTCGTTACTGATCGTTCTATGCTAGTTTGACTTCCTCATGAATTTGCTCGACTCCCGTGCTTCGCGGATGTCGCCCAATCAAGCCCTTTTGACATTACATGCGGATTACATCGGTGGCCAGCACGCTAATTACAGAAAGTGGTATTTCGCTGCTCAGCTGAACCTAGACGATGCTGTCGGTCAGTCACAAAACCCGGGACTTCAGCGCCTGAAGAGTGTCCGCGGTGGCGCGGCCAAATCTGCAGGGGCAAAATCGCTGGACAACGCACTCAATCGGTGGCGTAATGCGATGAACAATATGAGTCAATACGATCGCCTCCGACAACTTGCTCTCTATCTCCTGTGCTGGGGTGAAGCCGGCAATGTTCGCTTCACACCAGAGTGCCTCTGCTTCATTTTTAAATGTGCCGACGACTATTATCGAAGTCCTGAGTGTCAAAATAGGGCAGATCCCGTTCCTGAGGGCGTGTATCTGGAGACCGTCATTAAGCCTCTCTACCGCTTTATACGGGATCAAGGCTATGAAGTTGTGGATGGCAAGTTTGTGAGGAGGGAGAGAGATCATGATCAGATTATTGGCTATGACGATATCAACCAGCTATTCTGGTATCCTGAAGGCCTCGCGCGCATTATCCTCCAAGACAATGTAAGCTTCCGGTTTATTTGAGGGCCGTTCACTGATCCACCTTCCCAGACTCGTCTTGTCGATGTCCCTCCCCCGCAGCGTTTCATGAAGTTTAGTCGCATCGATTGGAATCGTGTTTTCTTCAAGACCTATTTTGAAAAGCGGTCAACGGCGCACCTTCTTGTCAATTTCAACCGTGTCTGGATTCTACACATTGCCATGTATTGGTTCTATACATCATTCAACTCGCCTCGGGTTTACGCGCCACATGATAAGCCGTTACCATCTGGCCCCATGACCTGGTCCGCTACCGCTCTAGGTGGTGCTGTCTCGACAACTATCATGCTCCTAGCAACTCTCGCGGAGTTCTTCTACATTCCCACGACCTGGAACAACGCCTCTCATCTTACGACGCGCTTTATATTTCTGCTCGTTATTCTTGCAATAACTGCTGGTCCAACATTTTACATTGCCAAAGTTGATGGAATCCCGACTAAATCACGGCTCCCTCTTTATCTTGGTATTGCCCAATTCGGCTTTTCCCTCGCTATCACGTTCGCCTTCGGCATTATTCCATCCGGCCGGATGTTTGGCGACCGTGTTGCAGGCAAATCGCGAAAGTATATGGCCTCTCAAACATTCACCGCTTCCTACCCCGACTTACCACGAACCGCGCGCATGGCTTCAATCGCTCTCTGGCTGTTGGTCTTCGGTTGCAAGTTTGCAGAGTCATACTTCTTCCTTTCCTCGTCGTTCAGTAGTCCAATCGCTGTGATGGCACGGACCACCGTGCAGGGTTGCAACGATAGACTAATTGGCAACTTTCTTTGTTCCAATCAGATCAACTTCACACTCGCCATCATGTATCTCATGGACCTGGTACTGTTCTTCCTGGACACGTATCTTTGGTATATCATTTGGATCGTCGTTTTCTCCATCGGTCGTTCATTCGGTTTGGGCCTTTCGATCTGGACGCCTTGGAAAGACGTGTACACTCGACTTCCAAAGCGCATCTACGCCAAGCTGCTCGCTACTGGTGAGATGGAGATCAAGTACAAACCCAAGGTCCTTGTCTCGCAAATATGGAACGCGGTCATCATATCCATGTATCGCGAGCACCTGCTGTCCATTGACAACGTCCAACGCCTGTTATACCACCAAATGGATGGCCTTGACGGTCGCCGCACTCTTCGCGCACCACCATTTTTCACGAACAACGAAGGCAATGGTTTTAAAGGCAACTTTTTCCCTGCGGGCGGAGAGGCCGAGAGGCGCATCTCATTTTTTGCATCTTCCCTTACTACCGCCATCCCAGAACCCCTTCCCGTAGATGCCATGCCCACTTTCACCGTCCTGGTTCCCCATTATTCCGAGAAAATTCTGCTGAGCCTGCGTGAGATCATCAGGGAAGAGGATCATAATACCCGTGTCACGCAGCTCGAGTATCTCAAGCAACTTCACCCCGTTGAATGGGATAATTTCGTCAAGGACACCAAGATCCTCGCAGAAGAACACCCAGAGGAAGACGAAAAGGCTAATGACAAGTCGAATGATCTGCCGTTCTACTGCATTGGCTTCAAGACAGCATCACCCGAATTTACTCTCCGTACGCGCATCTGGGCATCACTGCGGGCACAAACCCTCTATCGCACGGTTTCTGGCATGATGAATTACTCGAAAGCGATCAAGCTTCTATATCGCGTCGAGAGTCCTGACGTTGTTCAAATGTTTGGAGGCCAGACGGACCGCCTTGAGCGCGAGCTGGAGCGGATGGCAAGGCGCAAGTTCAAATTTGTCGTTTCCATGCAGCGTTTCGCCAAGTTCAATAAAGAAGAACGTGAAAATGCTGAATTTCTCCTCCGTGCCTATCCTGACCTCCAGATTGCTTACCTGGACGAGGAACCTGGATCAAAGGGATCGGACCCGAAGCTGTACTCCGTGTTGATCGATGGTCATTCTGAATTCGACGAGGCCACCGGCAAGAGACGTCCCAAATTCCGAATCGAACTTCCTGGCAACCCTATCCTTGGAGACGGCAAATCGGACAATCAGAACCACGCGATCATCTTCTACCGCGGAGAGTATCTTCAGCTTATCGACGCCAATCAAGACAACTACCTCGAAGAATGTCTCAAGATCAGGAATATCCTGGGTGAGTTTGAGGAGTACTCGATATCCAGCCAGAGTCCATACGCACAATGGGGTCACAAGGAGTTCAAAAGGTCCCCTGTGGCGATTATCGGCACTCGCGAATACATCTTTTCAGAGAACATTGGCGTTCTCGGAGACATTGCTGCTGGAAAGGAACAGACATTCGGCACCCTGACGGCACGTGCGTTGGCTTGGATCGGAGGCAAGCTTCATTACGGACATCCCGATTTCCTCAATGCCACCTTTATGACAACTCGCGGTGGTGTTTCCAAGGCTCAAAAAGGTCTGCATTTGAATGAAGATATTTTTGCGGGTATGAACGCCTTCGGTCGTGGTGGCCGTATCAAACATTCGGAATACTACCAATGCGGCAAGGGACGTGATCTCGGCTTTGGGACAATTCTTAATTTCCAGACGAAGATTGGTACCGGTATGGGCGAACAAATGCTCAGTCGAGAGTACTATTACCTTGGCACACAATTGCCGGTGGACCGTTTCTTGACCTTCTATTACGGCCATCCCGGATTCCACATCAACAACATCCTCGTTATCTATTCGATTCAGGTGTTCATGGTCACCTGTGAGTATTGTTATCTCGTATCTTTCTTGGTGATTGACTCCTGTGCAGTGGTCTTCATTGGGATATTGAACAAGCAACTCGCCATCTGTAAAGTGGATTCAACAGGGAACGTCATTGCTGGTCAGGGAGGGTGCTACAACCTCATTCCTGTGTTTGACTGGGTCAGGCGGTGTATCATCTCGATCTTCTTGGTGTTCATGGTCGCATTTCTTCCTCTGTTCTTACAAGGTCAGCATGTTTCGCCGGTGCCGTCGTATTTCACCTAATCACTGCCTTTTTTCACAGAACTCGTGGAGAGGGGCACAGGAAACGCATTGATCCGCCTCGGCAAACACTTTTTGTCGCTGTCGCCAATTTTTGAAGTTTTTTCCACCCAAATCTATTCGAACTCCATTCTCAGTAACCTGACTTTCGGTGGCGCAAGATATATCGCGACGGGCCGTGGATTCGCGACGACTCGCATTTCTTTCACCATCCTCTACTCCCGCTTCGCCGGACCGAGCATCTATATGGGCATGCGCAACTTACTCCTCCTGCTCTACGCCACGCTCTCTATATGGATCCCTCACCTCATTTACTTCTGGTTCTCCGTTCTTTCACTCTGTATTGCTCCGTTCCTCTTCAACCCTCATCAATTCTCGTTTGCCGACTTCATCATCGATTACCGAGAGTTCTTACGTTGGATGTCGCGTGGAAATTCACGGACCAAAGCCAGTAGCTGGTATGGGTACTGCCGTCTATCGCGAACGATGATTACAGGTTATAAGAAGAAGAAACTGGGACACCCGTCCGAGAAACTCTCAGGCGACGTTCCTCGCGCCACTTGGAAGGCTGTTGTGCTCTCGGAGATTGTTTGGCCAATCTGTCTCGCGGCGTTGTTCATTACTGCGTACATGTTCGTCAAGTCATTCCCCGACCGTGATGGCAATCAACCACCGAGCCCTCTCATTCGAATCGGGGTTATCGCTGTTGGCCCTATTGTGTGGAACGCCACCGTCTTACTGGTGTTCTTCTTCATCTCTCTGTTCTTAGGCCCCATGATGAGCTCATGGGCAAAATTCGCCTCCGTCATTGCGGCAATCGCCCATTTCCTTGCGCTCGTTGGAATCGTATCATTCTTTGAGTTCTTCGTATGTGTCTTCCGCGTATGTATCGATGTGACTTCTAATTTTCCGCTTTCTTTAGTGGTTCCTCGAGCTCTGGGACGCATCTCACGCAGTGTTGGGCGTTATTACGATCATTGCCATTCAAAGGGCTATTCAGAAGATCCTCATAGCGGTCTTCTTGTCCCGCGAATTCAAGCATGATGAGACCAATCGTGCATGGTGGACTGGTAAATGGTATGGCCGTGGCCTTGGCAGCTCTGCAATGTCTCAGCCTGCCCGCGAGTTCATTGTGAAAATCGTGGAAATGTCATTGTGGTCCTCTGATTTCTTGCTCGGTCACGTTCTTTTGATCATTTTGACACCGCCAACTTTGATTCCCTTTTTCGACCGGTTGCATTCGACAATGCTCTGTGAGACCATGTTTCATATCAGCTTGATTCTTACTGATCCGTTCACAGTCTGGCTTCGACCGTCGAAGCAAATACGACCACCACTATTCTCCACAAAACAGAAACGCCAGCGGCGCTGGATTGTGAGTGGTCATCAATCATTGCTTGGTCTTCACGTTTCCTGACCATCCAACGCAGGTCCTCAAATATACGGTTCTCTACATCACCTCGGTTTCCCTGTTGGCATCGTTGATCGTCCTGCGTGAGTATCATCATACCTACTGACGGTGCCCCATCACTGATCGACCATTTATAGCGGCATTGTTCCGAAAAGAGATTACTTTCCATTGCACGATCTGTCAGAATATCTAATCTACTAATCTCGTTTGTCGCTAGTCGTACAAGTAGGGGTGATGGACGTTCTGGGTCGGGGTGGACGCGTGGACGCTTGTATAACATTACAATCATTCATTTTTGCTTTGTGTATACATAACGGCATTTTGATCACCCGTTATGAAAGAGAGATTAGAGCACACTTTGGTCCTGTAGGAAATGTGTGAATTTATGGCTGCCCTTATATCCCGTGACAAGGCAATCGCTTGCCAGTGTGTTCACCCAGTGACCACTCACTCGGAACTGAATGGATTACTTCTCAAAATTCCTCCGGTCTGGCAACCAGTCGCCTCCCAAACCAGCTCAAGACAACTCCATCCAATTCGAAAAATCCTGGACCTCTATCAAGGTGCTCACTGCGATGCTTCTACCTTGACATCTTTTTCATGTTCACATCAGAATACCCTTCTGCATCCAGATGAACGCCAATTGTCGAGGGGTATCATTTCGACTGACGTGCCTTCAAATCTCAAGGTAATGGTCGATTTACTTGTGCTTGAAAATACGAGGACAGAGGAGGGGTGTGTGTTATTCCTTTCATCTACGTCTTCCATTCATCCCTTCTCAAAAGAGGAACGGGTGCTTGTCTGGAGTATTTATTAAAAAACGGTGTGTCCTCATCCGTCTCTACTATAGCTCTGTGCTCAAGCCATCCAGATGTACTCGGAACTCTCGTCAGGCTAAGTGAGGCCGACCGACCATCTGGGATCCAGGCGGAAGTACTACGCGCCGTGCAAAACATGGTTATCCTATTGGATGAGCAATTTCTGGTCCACACTGTCGTTCACAAGGCCGTGCTCCGGTTGTTGAGGAATTGCGTGGGCGACGACATCCAAGAGCAACTGGATAATCGGAACCGCAAAGTGATGGGTGCAGCTAAGAACGTCGTCCGAAGTTCGCCGTCTGAGTACGAGGAAGATCGTGAGTTCCTGCTCCCGTCATCGGTGTTGGGCTCTCGTCCCTCTGACCTGGAAACACAGTCGTCAACCTTCTTTGCATTTTGTGCAGCCGTATCCGGACCTTTCGCGAGCTCCTGATGATATTTTTTCACGACAAACACTGGCATCACACAGACTCCCCCTTGTCCAGTGTAGAGGAAGAGGACGAGGATGACGATGAAGATGATAGCGACGACTCCAGCGACACTGAATCACGAGAACACCAATCGGAGACCGTTGCTAGCTCAGGAGACACCGCCACCGTGACAGCAGAAATCCCTGCATACCACAAGCCGGAATATGAATTCCTTCTATTTAACTATCTGCTGCGGTTTGTCCACCGGGAAGGCCAGATCGGCGATTTTGCACGAGCCGGGCTCTTATTCCTCATGGACGTTGCCATGTCACCCGATGACCAGAAGCACCGACTCTCCAAAGACGAGTTCATACCCTCCGGAACCATTTCCGAAATGGCAGCAGCAGACCCAATCTCCGACGCTGCGCTATCTTTGGCTGAATACGTCCTGGACGGGGACTTTTCTGACGTTCTTGGCGCAGGCCTTGGAGCCGTTTACTCACAACTTCCTTCTAAACTCCAAGTCCACGCACCGTCGATCGCTGACGACAGCAAAGGTGCAAGTATGGTGCTCGGCGGCCATCTCGCAGATGACGAGGAAACCAGATCTCAGGCGGACATTCAAGAGAAGAGGATTGGGCTTGGAGTGGAGGATTCACGGGCCACAGATTTCAAGTCCCGCCTGGACCACTTCTTGAAACTCCTTGAGTTTCTTCAGGATATATTCCGACGCAACATCCTCCAAGAGAATCCCCAGTCCGGTCTCGACCCGTCAGCACTTATTGGCACTGCCGTCGTAAATTCTATCCTCGAGTCCATTCGCCAAACGTTCCTCGAAAACGTACTGTATCCTTCTATTCTGGAGTGTTCGGATGCAGATGGGAGCGCCGTGGCCGTCATGTCATACATCGAAATAATGATCCGGACCTTGGAAAGGGGGGAACTTACTGACCTCCTCGTCAATTTCCTCGTTAGCGAAGATAATGATGATGTACCGAAATCACGACATCGGCCACGTAGCATGCTGAACCTGGGGTCCAGTGACCACAGCAAGGCGCAGGATTCTGACGTACAAAGCAAACTGCGTCGGCGGCGAAGCAGTGCCATGATGTTACTTCAACTCGAGGCTCCAGAATCCACAAAACAATCGGGCTACTTTACTAGCCTCGGCCGCTTCACACTCAAGGATCTCCTCATTTCCAACCTCCGATCCCAAGACCAACCTACAGCCGCAGCGGCCCTCCAGCTTCTCAATACATTGCTAGTTCACTATAGTCCGCTCTGTGTGGACAAGTTGTTGATTGTCACCCGTGACCCAACAGCGACGAGTTTTCCCGAACCAGCTCTGATCGACAAACCGCGTGTCTCGTCAGTGGACGAGGAAGAGGACGACATTTTCGTCTATCCAGGAGAGGTACCAGAAGCATCCCCACCAGACCCCAGTTATTCACAGCCGAGGACAACATACCTGACCCATGAACGCGAGATTGACCTTTATCTAAAGCTAGTTTCTCGTTTGGATCCCGTACATTCGAGCGATAGCTTCAGTACGGGTTATGATCGATACCTTTGCGACGCAATCCAAGCCATCCAGAACCATAGTTCGTTCTCGCTAACGTTTCCAGAAGAAATGCAAGCGCAAATGAAGCATAGGCTCGATCCGAACGATCCGATCCTCTCTGCCGTTTTAGGGTGGCTCCGCAAACTATATTCGAATTCTCCAGAGTTCAACGTCGCATTAACAGGCCTTCTAGCGTCGCTTGCACACGACCCATTCAGATCCCTTTCTGGGTGGTTGACATTCGGCCAACCTGAGGATGCCTCTGTCCCAACTCAACCTCTAGTAGCCAGCCTCGACCTTGGTACACAAGATGATGGCGATGACAGGTCAGCCGATTTCCAGATCGAAGAGATATTGGCATCGGGGTCAAGAATACCTGCGTCTAGTTTGGATGACGGGTCTCGGCCTGTCATTCTTACTATTTTCCAGAACTTAGTATCACAGCTTGAGCGGTATCGCCACAGCGTTGAAATTTTTGATAAATATCTCCTTGAGCGGCGACAAGGTCTCTTGTTCTCTGAAAATCTGACCGATGCACTCACACTGGTGCTTGACCTTGACGACACCAGTGGCGTTGCAAATTCCCCTCCTTCTGTCGCTGCTACCCCTGGTTCGGGAAGTCCACCGAAGCCTGCCGCAAAGCGATCTGGATCACTCGTTTCTTTCCTGACCCCAAAGAAACCGAAGCCAGCACCCTCAAAGGCGACACCGCCAACAGTTGTATCAACGTCGACCTCTTCAAAGACCGTGGCCGCAAGACCTTTCGGTTCCCATTATCAACATACCAGTACGGTCACTGTTGAGCCCTTTGAGGTACCGAGTCCGTCGGAGGGTCCTTGGACACCAGCGCGCGGTCTCAAATTCTCAGCGGAAGACGAGGACGTGTTCTCCTCTGGCTGGCAGGACAAGTCCCGGAATATGGCCAGATCGAGTTCGCAAATGGATGAAGCAACGCAAGGTCCGAAGACAGTGACCTTGTCACGGTTATTGGACAATATTGTTATTCTGGAAGAGTCTATCAAGGAGATGGCAGCGATCATCCAGGCGAGACGGGCTCTCGGCATTGATGCAGTACGCTTCATATAGTCTTTTCGCGCAGAGGTATTTGGATTGTTCATACCGTAGAGTTACTATATGCGTACATGTAAAAGATCTTGTTAAGTCAGTAGGATACAGGATAATCAGCAGGGTAACAATAGACCGATGGATCAGGGCTTGCGTGCTCGCCCAGCTCGTTTGTTCTTCCCAGTTGACTTGGCAGCGTCTTTACCCTTGTCGCGAAATAATGTCTCTTGTAACTTTGCAAATTCTTCATCATCGATATCTCCAGGATCAGGATCTGCGCCGCGCCTCCTCTTCTTGGGTGACTCTCCATCCTCGCCCCCAGCTGAGTCGTTCTTTCGTTTACCCTTTGCACGAGGTTTAGGATCCGCATATTTCGCGGCGAGGTTGTCGAGGAAGGCACCAGCATTCTGCCGCTTCCTCAATATGAGTGCCTGCAAAGCCGAATGATCCTCTTCCGTCTCTCCTCCCTCCGGTTCGGTCGCCTTCTTCTTGCCCTTATTATTGCTCTTCTTGCGAGGACCGGCCTTGCCGCTCCCATAAAACTCGTCCCAGACGCCCAGTTCCTTGGCGAGCTCTTCGGCCTCCTTGGCCTCTTTATCGGCCTGCTTCTTGCGCACGAGCTTGGCCTTCTCGTCCTTTGAGCTCTTGTTCCACGCGGTCGTCGCCGCGAGCTCGCCCTTTGAGATCAGGTCCGAGATGGCGATCACGAAACGCGTCTCGTCTTCGTGGGTGGAATGGGGGATGTGGTTCACGATGTCGCCCAGAGAACCTCCCGTCTCTTCATAGGCGGCCTGTAGATCGTCAATCTCCTCGCGCGAGCCTGGGGGATAGTCGATCGATCAATCAGTCAATCAACCAGTCGGTCGCACTCACCTTGATATTCCTTCTTCATCTGATCCAGTTTGTCTCTCGTGACGCTCTCAAATAGCGCTTCAAAGTACGCATCCCAACCATCTACCCCATCCGCTAGGTCGAAGCCCTCCTCGGTGCTACCAGTGACGTCATACTTTGTGCGGCGTTTCTTGTCACCAAGCACTGCATATGCAAAGCCTATCTGTTGGAATTTTCGAGACGCGGCTAGCTTGGCATCCTCGGTGGAAGATGCGTGTCTGTCAGGATGGTAAATGAGAGCCGATTTACGATACGCTTTTTTGATGTCTTCCTCTGTTGCGGTATGCTCTACACAGAGAACCGCGTACAAATCTACGTCGTCCTCGTCGAAAAAGAGAGAAGTGGGATTGTTCGAATCCATATGGTGATGAAGAGACGGTCTGAGCGCCAGTCACGACGATACACGACGCGCGATCACGTGAGAGAGATTGTCTAATGCATTAGGTCCGATAAGATCATAGATTATTATCAAGGTATATACATGGGAATCCACATCCCCTCCCTGCATATCCACGTCTGATATAAAGTCCGCTATCTAGGAAGTATGGGTATGAGCCAGTAATAAAGAAACGCATCCACGACAGGCGAGGTAGCTGAACAACTACCCGGTATCACTGATGCACTACTCAATTGACAACCGCGGTTGCAGCGGGTAACCAGAAGATTCCTCCGGCTTCTCAGCATCCTTGGATGTGGGCTTTCGCTTTGGTTGGACGAGCATATCTGCAGGACATTAAGTAGCGTGATTGTGAGACACGCCATGGAAAATACAAACAGCATGGGATCAACTTACCGGAAGTCTTAGAGTCATACAAACCCTTCCCAAAATCAGAGTAACATCGAAGGCCGACGCCAAACGTCATCAATAGCAAAATGATGGAAACGATCGCTGTTAACGGTCAAAAATTGCATAGCTGAGAAAATGCACCTGCAAGTCCTTACTGAAGACGGTCAATGTCGCTCGCGTCGTTAAGTATTCATCACGTGAACTTGGGTCATAGAAACGAACCAGCTTGTAAACTACCTAAGATGAGATTGGGCCATAGATGAGGCCGATTAAAACAACTTACCGACTAGGGAAAAGATAAGTTGCTAATCGCAGGTATCGCAGGATAAGACCACTCACAATACGTTTCTGATGCCAACATTAAAATCAGGGAAAACGCCATCAACCTCCCGAGACATGACATGTAAGCGGAGAGAGGAAATAATTGATTCGTTATACTCACAGCCTGATCTCGCGTTGAACAGAGATACCGCAAATAATAAGAAGTACGAGAACCACGGGTATAGCAGTTATTGTTAGGCCAAATTCAACAGAATTCTTAGAGAGAACAACGATAAGGAGCTACATGTGACTACCTCAGTAAGATGGCACATGGGTGTGTACAAGCACACTTACTTGAATGGTAACGCCAGTGAAGGCAAAGAAATCGAACTTTAAGAGACAAATCAAGACTTCGTAGAACTGGTACATCGCTTTGATAGGTGGGTCTCAGAAAAGTGTTCAGCAGAAATAATCAAAACACTCACTCTTCATAGCAGGGTTTGCTCCCACTCTCCGGAAGATAGCCCAGCTATGTTGAATCAGTAGCAGAACCTCGAGTGAGATGCACACTACCTACCCGAATTCGTACCAGAGTGCTCTCACGAAAAATATCATAATAAACCACGAGAGCGCGATGATACATGGAACGACAATAAGTAGATGTTCCACCTTCGCGAACAAAGTGCCATGGCCACCACAATTCTGAAGAAAGGAGGGATAAGTCCTCACACAGTTGAAGAAATGAATAAGGGTTGGACATACGACATAGTCGTCACCACCGTCACAACCGGGTTGCTGCACCAAGGCCGTCCTGGTTTCATGAACTTGTACCGCAGCAAAAACGATAAGAGCCACGTGGAACACTAGACTCGGTAGAGACGTTGAGTATATAAGAAACCAGCGAGTCGAACAAAGGGCAGACACACGGAGAATGCCAGCGAGCTGAATCACGTTTCTCAGGCGGAGGGCATCAAAAGCCATCAGCAGTTCAAAAAGCCTATTCTAAAGTTAAGAACGAAGGCCGAGAAGGTTGAGAGGTGAGCTCACTCGGCTAGAACAAACAGAGCCAGATAACATGGAACCGTCTGGGGATGGTCAGAAAAAACGGGTCAGAAATTTCCTGGAGATGTACAAACCCTGTATCTAAGGTCTCTGAGGTTAACATGGTCCGAAATCTGATTGGTGTTAGATCTGCATGTGATGATAATGAGAGAATACTGACCGATGCAAACACAACACCTATGATTGCGAGAATGGCAATGGCTTCTACAAATGATATAAAACGAATGGACTCTGACATTGATCATGAATGGCTTACGAATTGTGACTGGAGAAGGGAAAAAGTCAGTGGCCAAGGCGATAAAAAGGGCATGATACGCTGACTGGTTGCAATAAATAACCTCTGTGCCCGTGTTCCGAGGAGACGTTCTGTGCCCGCCATTTCTCGGGAGGAGAGTAGAGTAACTTAGAAGATGAAGGAATGAGAGGATAGTTGGAAAACTCGGGCGGTGCGTGCGGAACAGTCGGAGACGTCGCATCGCGGCATTGCGGCGCTCGGGTAACAGGGTGTGATTGCTTACGTACGCAACACCGCTTCACCGACGACAAGCTCCTCGAGCCAGAGCAACTCTATAGTGCGTAGGATACTCCTGTACCGCTCATCGCCTTCATCCCTCTTCATCTCTTCCTTGACACCTTTTATCCCACGTTCTGCCCTATCTATCACCAGAGTGCATATCTCACTTATAGTCTCCATGCAGGCCTTCTCATTCTCTTCCGACACAATACTCTCATGGCCCATTATGGTGTCTCGCCATCGCCGCGAGGCTGTGTTCATGTCCTTCTCTGACCGCATTGAGCCTGCCGTGAAACTGTGGTACAGCCTTAGTGCAGAAATTAGACGGAAAGAGGCGTGTGCTGGCAGCGGTGAACAATGGATCGTCCAGTCCCTGCCTTAACATGTCAGCACCCATTCCAAATTCTCTGAGACACAGGTTCGATCAATTACCCCCAATACCCTTCGGCGTCAAGGGTTCTTTTCACGAATGCGTCTGTTTCACCTCGAAAGTTAATCAGTCGAGTTACGATGTCTTGAACGTTCACTTCGCCAGGGTACACGCCGGACATGAGCCCCTCCGACGTGATCGCATTCGTAAATCCATACTCTACGAAAAGGGCCCGGTTTGAATGCCAGCCGTACCTCAACGTCACTTCTTGATCGCGGGCAATTCCCGTGTCGCATGAAACACACACGAGGTCTGTATTGCCTCCTCCGCCAGGCGAACGTCTTCTTCCGACCTGCCAGATCGCTGATCTGCCCGTGCGTATTGGCTCCATCGTAGGCCGCATCCAGGCATGATTCGCGAAATCGAACACGGGGCATAAGCTCATGTTGTCGTCCTTGTCCAGCCCGAGATCGTCGTACAGACAGCGGGTATTTACTAAGAAAATGTCAATCGAGTGTAACTTCCATTCAAGTGAAATGGGGCTTCCCTACCGTTAAGCCATGCCCACACGAAGTCCGAGATCAAGTCTGACGGTAAGCGTGTCTTATGGTGCCGTGACAACAGCTCAGGCAAGTCATTCTGACCAAAGCAATCTTAAGTGAGAGCTGGCAGTTGAATAGCGCGGATACGCCGCACCATTGTCATATACTGACGGACAGCCTCCCAATCCTTCCAAAAACGTCTCTCGAGTTGAAGAAGATCCGCTAGTACTGAAGGCGGTAATAGATCCAAAAGTTTATGTTCCTTATGGGCTCCTGTTCCCAGAGTTCGGCTTACAACCCAAGTTAGAGGGTGGTCGCCAAAGTCCCGCGGCAAGATGGAAATATATGGCCCGAAGCGGGGGTCGTCAGACTCACAACCGAGCGCGGGTTTGTGCAGTAGCAGGTGTAACGAGATGATTTGAGTTGCTGTCAGTCGTTTCGAATGAGGATAATGCCTTAAGGTTTTTGCATTGATCTTTGCCTTGCTTGGCAACGTAAGAAGTGGGGCATTACGCTGCAAACAAAATTAGTGAGTAGCCTGGCTGGGCATAATCGAGGACCAACGGGGACTTCAGCGACAACAAACAAACCGTACCCCGCACCTGCAATGTGATTCCGTCAGAACTTGATGTCTCGGGAGAGACGGACCCGTAATACCAGCGACGTGCTTTGGCCGAACGAGGAGACGGTCTCCGTCGACCGACATACCGTGCCCTCTCAGCCACTCCAACAACGCCTTCCATCGTCGCTCGTCGTCGGAGTCGGCCAGACCAGTGTCGGGCATTGTCACCGTTAATCGAGATAGACCTGTGAGACCATTTTTACGACCGATCGCTCTCCGCTCGGCTGGAGGGACATATAAAAATTTTTCTTGACACATCGTTCCTGCGACATCGGAGCGTCTCCGTCTCCCTTCACCGATTATCGTCCCTTGCCCAGCCATGTCCATCTTCAACGCATCCAGATTGCTCGGCAAGACTGTCCTTATCACCGGAGCTAGTGCCGGTATCGGCGCGGTACGCGCTTTTGCGAGTTGTTGGCTCTTATCAAGGGGCAAAAAATGACTGACGTGCCTCCCTCGCGCATCATTTAGGCTACCGCCATCTTGTTCGCAAAGGTACTGCTAAGTAGCGCCACGTTTGGCTACTCTGCGTGACGATCTATGTGAAAACTTTCTCTCCATCTATCATAGGGAGGCTCGAACCTGATCCTCGTTGCTCGCCGAGCCGACCAACTCGAGAAGATCGCAGAAGCCGCAAGTGCCGCGCACAAGGCTTCCGGCCTGCAACAAGGCGGCCAGATCGTAACCGTGCAACTCGATGTGTCAGACAGAGCCCAAGTGGCCACCCTGTGGTCCAAGATACCGCAAGAGCTCCGCAACGTCGATATCCTCGGTACGTTGATAACTTACGACGAACGGCACCGGAGAAGAAGCACAGCTAACTCGACCTTTCCCCGCAACCACCCCTTTCGTTTTCTCTCCCCCGGCGAGAACAGTCAACAATGCCGGGGCTGCTCATGGCACCGACTGCGTGGGCGACATCGTGGACGGCGATATCGACGCGATGTTCTCCACGAACGTCCTCGGACTCATTTCTCTCACTCAGTTACTCGTCAAAGGTCTGTGCTATTTCCTCTCACGTCGTCTAGCTTCGGAGCCATCGACGACGACAAACAATATCAATGTTTTTTGATGGCGCTGACGGATGTGACTCCCGAGCAGACTTCAAAGCCCGCAACACAGGACATGTCATCAATGTCGGCTCTATTGCTGGTAGGGAATCGTACGCGGGCGGCAGCGTGTATTGTGCAAGCAAGGCCGCCGTGCGCGCATTCTCCGGCTCGCTCTTGCGCGAGGTGGTCGACACGCCCATCCGAGTGACCGAGATCCAGCCTGGTTCGTGTTTCGTCGACTCTCTTTCTTCGCGCGCGCTCGCTTTTTTGTGCTATGCACCATCCTTACCATTATATTTTTCCTCGGTTTTGCGCACCACCAGGGATGGTGGAGACTGAATTCTCCATCGTGCGTTATCGTGGAGACAAGTCTGCGGCAGGCAAGGTGTATGATGGCCTGCAACCACGTACGTGGCGCGGCATTCCCCCCTTCCCTCCCCACTGACATGTGCTCTTTAGTGACGGCAGAAGACATTGCAGAAGAAATCGTCTGGGCGGCTGCGCGTCCACCACATGTCAACATCGCCGAAGTTCTCGTCTTTCCAGTCAACCAGGCTGGCGCCGGAATAATATCCCGTGGAGGATCCAAGTGATGCCCTCTCACCACTACAACGTGGACTGATGTATATTATCTGGCAATATCTCTACTTGTATACAGAATGAGTTCGTCACCTGGAACAATAAATCAAAGCAACAGCGAGAACGAGGATAAATTCATCCCTTCGACTTCTTACCCTTCCCTTTAGATGGAGGCTTCGGCACCTCAATTTCAGCCGCCTCGGCGTCATCGTCGTAGACAAACTTCTTAATGACGACGTTCTCTTGCACGAGATCCTTCAACGGTGATGTGGCGTTGACTAGATTGCCAAGGCTGTCCAGTCGCAATGCCTAGACAATTACATTAGCGAGCACGTAGTTCAGAGGCTCTAGGCGGTTACCTTAGCTGACCCGGCCAAGGCTCCTCTGCTGCACGTCGCCGGTGCTTGCTGTTTGTCACGCTCACGCGACTGCAGTGGTAGATCGTCGAAGTAGACTGTGGTGTACAAACCACGATCCCATCTCACGGTTTTCGTTCCCACTTCCTCTCCTGACTCTCCCCCTTCATGGATGCGCGCCCTCTTCTCCGGGCGTTCTATTCTTTCCGGGGTCTCATAATCTCCCTCGTCCCCCGGTCCACGTCGATGCCGAAGTGGTCGACCATCAGGTCCGAGTGGTAAACCTTCCTCGTCCTCGCTCGTCAAACTTGAGTCTTCCAGGAATTCGGAGCTACGTCGCGCACGGCGCTCGGCACGCTCTCTTCTCTCTTTACCTCGATCAAGTTTCCGCTTCTCCTCGATTGTTCTAATCGTAGCTGGACTCCCGGGACGGTTGCCTGGTCTCCGGACGACCTCTGTTTCGAGTACCGCGACAAGATTCTGTTGATTCTTCGCAGTATTCGATGTAGTTAGAGCTTTGAGGGCGACAGCGCTCATGGATGGAAATGTACTTTCCGTCGGCGTTTCTGTTGGGCGCTTTCGACGTTGCGGTAACGGTCGGACAGCACCAAATACGTCAATTGTAGGCTGAGGGGTCCGACGCGAGCGTGTGACGCGTGTGGGGTTTAATGATAAGCCCTCGATAGGAAAGTTGGTAGAACCTTCGTCAAGTTCGGACGACAAAGTAGAAGGTACGGTTGGCAGTGATGCGGATTCAACTTGGATGCCAGGTGAAATAGGTTGTTCTGGAGTGATATGCGATGTTGGTGCTACGGGCGGCGCGGGCAGATCCATTTGAGACTGTTGAGGGGGGGAGCTAGGATACATCTTTGATTGTTCTCTGGCTTTGGCAGTCTCATCTGCAGATGCTGGAATACCCGGACTGCGCGCTGCGCGTTTCTGCGTGGTAGTGTCACCGCCGACCCTTCTGACGTGGCCAACTCTGGTTTTCTTCGCAATTCCACCGAAATCTGGTGGCGGAGTGGGAAGAACAGACGATGGTTTCTGATGAGACTTGGGTGCTGATGTTACGAGACGTACAAAAGTTGGTTGATTAGCTGGAGGCGAGAGTATCTCATCCGGTGAGCGCTTTCGCTTCAATGAGGGGGACGGTTGAGGGAGAGCTGACGTGCTTGCCTGAGGACCAGTTGGAGCACATAGGTCCAGGGCGTTAGAACATGCAAGGTCTTCAGAGCTACTCTCGCTTCCCGCAGTGTTCACGCCCTTCACAAGCCGCAGCGGTTTTGTCTTCCTCAGATATTGAGCACACGAGAATCCTGGCAAAGACTTGGAAAACTTACTGGAACCGAACCTGAGGGAGGACGTCCTGGTATGAAGGGGGATTTGCGCAGAGGCTCTTTCCCTTTTCCTTGCTGTTTCTCCTTCCCAAGGGGCCGAGCATAGGGCTTCGCACCGATTCTTGGGATCCTGCTTCCGGCCATAGAGGATGGCTGTCGTAACTCGGATTTCGGCAACTGCACATGTTTCGTTGGCGAATCCGGCACATGTTCTTCTGGAATAGTATGGGGCAGTCTTGAATCGATACCGGGGCGGATCGAAAACGTTGGGGTTTTCCTTGCCTTAGAAGGGCTCGAAATTTCAGAGTCCGAGGCGCATCGCAGGAAGGGTCCCGCTAGACGGGGAGTCCTCGAGGATTGAGGTTCCTCTGATCCACTGCGCACCCTCTCGGCAGAGGCTGTGACTGTAGACCTAGATATTCCAGACGAGCGCATGACACTGTGATTCGTGGTGTCAGGCGGAGGCCGTCGAACAGGGCTACGTGCCCGATCTTCCGGTGCATAGCGCGTGAAGACAGGTAGCCCGAAAATACCAGTGGACGTGCCGGAAAATTTGTCCTTCTTGGGCGATACCGAACCTTGCGCAATGGCCTCGCCAATAGGAATCCTCCGCGCAGGTGTGCGGTTGGGGTCACCGAGTGTATTATTAAAACCAAACTTATTCGGTGATCCGGCATTCGCAATGTGGCTGCGCCAGGGACTACGCTCGGGAGGCGGGCGTTGGACATCGCGAATAGCCATAGGATTGCATTGTTGCTCTGGTGATGATATACGCTCAGGCGTAGATGGCTGATCATGGGACAATTGATTGGCAGGGAAGACGGAAGTGAGTGCGGGAATCTGGTGAAAGGGCGCGGTTGTGACGGTCTCTGTGGTAGATAGCAGATTGTGGAGGACACCTTCTGAAACAGGGGATAAAGATCCGAGCTCTCGAACCGGGCGAGAGGGCTGTGATACTTCAGTCTCGACACTAGGTGTACTTGTTCCAGAAGGGAATGTATTTGGTTGCGGCAAATGATCTGAGGGGTCGGTTTCATTAGGCGGGGTAGGGCCGTCCTGACTTGGATGTACAGAACTGGAACCTAGTTTCGAGGAGAAAGAGGAACAGCTGAATTGAGTGGGTAACTCCAAGGTAGGCGGATTCGATGCAGAGGGCGTAGCTGCAACCTTCGAGGGTGAGATATCACTTTGCTCCACCGCCCCATTCTGTGTTCCAAGTGATGAGACCCGTGCACCGGACAATGTAGACGGAAAGGTAGACTCGGATCTTCCCAAGAAGGCAGGTGGCCTTATTGGAGTAGGAGCTAGAAGATCAGGAAAGGGCTGTACGATAGGCTATGTAAAACTAGTCAAGGTGCCAGGCTATACGACTTAGACTCTGATAACGCACCGCCACTTTTGAGACATCTGGGAATTTGCCATCGTCGAAGGATATCAGATCTGTAGAGATCTTGGTGGGCGGAGAGGCGGTTGGCTCGCAGTCGGGGGTTCCTACGCATTCATGAGGAGCTTGTGAGGAAGCAGGCGTTTGTACTGCAGGCGATGGCCTAACTGCAATTGCTGGGTTAGATACGGCGGAATGCCCTTCTGAAAAGGTCGGAAAAGTTGAATCATCACATCCTCGCTCAAGTGACTGCATCTTGGGCGGAGGTGACGGGTTGTCGTGTGCACGAGATATCTTGGTGGCTAAGGCAGAGGGAGGCTCCAGCTCGATGTCTAAATGATGCGTTTCTAGAGGCCGTAACAGAAAAAAGTACGAGTTCTTACCATCTTGCAAGCAGCCCTCATCGGGAGCGGCGGTCATGGGATTCGGAGTGACATTACTCTCTCGTTGCTCCACTGCGATGACCCTGACTAACTCCTCTCTCCCCTCTAAAGAAGAAAAAGCAGGTTGTGGCGAGCTTTGAAGAGCTGATAACCGCGGAGAACGACGGACAGGTAAAGAGGACAGGTGGTTCCGTCTATGAGCGGCCTTGGCGATGAGAAGCTTCTCTGGAGATTGAATTGGACCGAAGTATACACGGGCTGCGGGATTGTTTATCTCATCACCGAGGCTACTTGTCGAGGATGACGAAGCGGGAGATTGTGGGATGGATTGAGGTTGGAGGGTGAGGTTGGAAGACATTAGTCTGTTAGTAGCGAGGACACCTCGAGGCGAAAACCAGCTCGACCCCGTAAATGGTAAAAATCGGTCAGACAAACATGTCAACGCGTCCAATCACGTGATCGATTCATCATCGCCAGTTGCGTTGCGCAACCTTTGCACTCCAAGGTGTCGTCACCGAGTCGGAGTTCCACGTTGTCTGAGACAAGGGAACCAAAGTTTGTCACTGATGGCCAAGTACGTCAACAGATCGCTATAGAGAATGCGCAAAGTCCTGGCTACGGCACAGATCTGTCGTAAGATCCGTTAAATCGTCGCTAGTCATCCGGGTCCCTCTCAAAATCTCCCCGGCATCAATTGTCGATTCCTGCGGATGTGAGGCTTAATGCCCCACACCAGCAACTAGTGACATATCGTAACTTTTAATTTAGGCAATTAATCCATGCGCGTGTCACCAATGGCTTGGCCTTTATCCATTTTCCGCCACCGCCAGGTATCAAAAACTGCCCCTAATTTTACAAAACACACTTGAATTCTTGTCCACAAAGGCATCAGCTTTCGACAATGGTGCCATAGGCTCGCACGGTATGCATTTCTGCCTCTGCACCAATGGGAAATAAATCAACCTTGTAATCAGGGTCTCAGGGGTGACATATTAAAACCCCGCAATCTTCTCGAGCAGCGGACCCCGAACACTGGTAGTGTAGATCTCTGCGGCGGATCTGGAAAAGGTGAGTCCTGGAAAAAAAAAAACTTCTGTCTCTGGGTGCTCATTCACGCACCTAGAGGTCTGACACCCGCTAGAGAGAGGACACGCCAAGATAGTAAACCGGCTTATTGTCCTCAGCTCTTGACACTCATAAATCGAAACTTCTACAATCAAAGCTTCTGAGATTTCAAGCGAGTTGTGCAGAGGCATGTGCGAACCATCCAGAAAGTACGAATAATGTACTTGCCTGCAAGGGGGAGAGAGGAGCAGGTGGCAAACAAATAGTGGTTTCTGGTTGTCTCCGATCCGGGCAACAAAAACAAGAGCTGCTTTGAAAGGGAGTACCAGAATATTTTTCTTAAATGTATTGTAAGAGGTAAGAGGATCTTGTTCCTATACCTAACGGGGCACGTGGCTGGCTGGTAATATTATTGACTGCCAGGATTCTGGTCCAATTGCAAGACGTGATAACTTATTCCAGAGGGAATTAATGAATAACATACCCAGCACGAAGTGTTCACAGCATATTAGATCATTTGGTAGGGTGGGTTGAAAATTGAGAACCAATTTACCTGCATGAGAGGGTCAGGCATCGGATTCAAGTGTTACGGCGGGCAAGGGCCTGCAGGCATCCAAGTGTCATCAGGAGCCTATGAGCCATCATCTGCGACTTGACCGCCGCGCGTCAATTTTTTCACAACCCCGGCCGCGACACGTTGCTCAATTTTGTTGCTCATTTTGTTTTTACGATTTGAATAGTTTTCAATCGGATCCGTTGACCGCCTCTGTCCAGGCTTTTCGGTTGTCAAAGCCATGCTGATGCCTCACATCTTCCATTTCTTATTGCCGATTCTCTGAAAAGTTTTAACGACATGACACCGATTAAAGGGATTAGGAAGGCATCTCCAGTGAACGTGGAGAACAACCCAAAGTACGTTCATTGCCAGCCGAGATGAAAGACGACAAATGAGTCGCAGTTGTGACCGCTCGGAATGGTGGGACAAACGGTTCTATCCCTCCCCCCCTTTCAAAACGGCTCAGGCGGACTTCTTGGGTGGCAGAATGTGGTGGTGAAGATACTTGCAGCATTGGCTGCTTTTGAGCCCAAAACTGTAAGCGCACCGTGGTTGGTTGATCACCGCACAGACCCAGCCCGTAGCACATTGGATGTCAATGGTAACAGACCGACCGAGTGGAAACAACGTGTACTTACTGGTATGGAAGCTCGGGATATTCCATAGTCATACATACAGTGCGTGGTTGGGGAGTATTTACTTCGCTACACGTGAAGTATTTCTTCCTCTGCGACGCAGGGCGACGTCGCACTCAATCGCTGTCGCTGAACTCGAGCTGATTCTCTTCATCATCCTCCTTTGTTGCCACCCGTTCGTACTGGCTTACATCGACGGATACGGTTCCCTCTTCCAGTAAGGAAGCATCGGATGTGGCGAGGTTTTTGTCGCGCTCAAAGAGTTGACGTCCTACAAAGACGTACAATTGGCAACCGCGTTCTGCCAACGCATCACGCGCTCACCTGTTAGCCGAGCACCCATCCTTTTGTATTCTTCCCTTTCTTTCGCGGTCATAGCTTTTAGCTTTTCTTCCTCTTCACGCCTCCTTCGCAAAGATGTCTCCCTGTCAAATTTAATCTTCCACTCATTGAACGATTTTATTGTCACTGGCGTTCCCCGTGTGCGGGCCTCCTCTTCCTACAGATAGTTTCGGTGAGCCAGCGAATGAATTCGAGGATGTCGGCCTGCCTCTAGTGCTTTTCGTTCTAATTCCAGTGCTTCTTTCTTTCTACGTTCCAATCTAGACCGGATAAGCAATGACAATTGCTCTCTGAGATGTGAGACGATAGTGAAAGTCATCGCCATCCCTATGTTTTCCTGTCCCTGAATAGCCTTCTATCAGGGGGGGACGCATGAAACCAATCGGGCGGGCTAGCATGCTCACGACGGTTTGAGCACCATCAAGCAGAGCTTTGATCTCCTCCTCATCTACCTCCCCTTCTATAGGCTCTAAGGATAGCTCGGGTAACCTATCCGGGTAGTTCTCAGTATAGTGCACTGTCAGTGCCAATTTAACTAGAGAAAGAGCATCAAGTCAGACTTGCGCATCAATTTCAACACAACGCACGAGACTCTTCCCCATCATCAAGGCTGTCTGGTTCGATATCGATTCTTATTTCCTTCTCGGACAGCTCTTAGTGGGTGACCTCAGCGAGGATGAGTGATGGTAGACGTTAGAAACGGACTTATGAGCTCATCGGCGTAGATAGATTCGAGAACCTAAGAGTGTAGTTAGGCCATCATGGCGATAAAAAGACCCACGATAGGCCCGCTACTGCACCTCAAATTCTTCGTCCAACGATGACATGACGGTCACGATGACTGAGGGAGGAGGCCGACAACCCTCGGGCCGGACCGGGTTCTACCGGCATGTTGTTGCCAGCGTCGCGCGCTGTTAACTCGACCCAACTCAGAGATGTTGTCTCAATTAATTCAACACACCTCGACCATTCTCTGTAAATCACGTCTAATTACACCATGGCTACCATCATCTCCTGCCTTTTCCAAGTTTTATATGTCCCTTCAGACACGCGCTCGGCGTAGCTACTCTCAGCCGGCCAACTGGAGTCATTTGAACGATATCTACAGCAGGGCTGTGGATGTGAAGCCCAGTGATCCTCCCATCACTCCAGAAAAAAGATGGTCCATAATCAGTCACAACAAGATGACTCATCCAACACCACCCAAGGGTCCCTACGCCGGTAAGAGTCATCCTTTTTATCCAACTAGCATTTTTCTCATTTATATGCGTGTAGGAAGGAGTGTTGAGGTAAAATATGGGGACGTCGCAGACGCACTCAACAAGCTCCAGTACACCTTGCAGAGGAACAGAGTCGCCAAAGAACTCAGACTAGCTGCACGACACGAAAAGAAAGGTTATAAGCGGAGGAGATTGAGTAGCGAGCGCTGGAGAAAGAGGTTTGCACACGAGGTATTAGCAAGGTTGTTATAATGTGACGTATTCTGATCAACGTTTTCCAGGTGCGGAAAAAGGTTCAACTGGTGAATAAGATTCGTGCTCGAGGAGCGTAGATATAGCTTACCCTTCGGCTATCCATACCTTTCACCCGCTTTATCACCCATCATCCACAAGGCTGCGCGCTGCGCCAAATGCGTCTTTCTTCTCCGAATGGTCAGAAAAATGAACTTAGGACCATCCTATGCTCCATCCAATGAACACAGACCAATAAGACAGGAACCTGCGTGAACCTGAATCAGTATCCACGTTCGGACATGCCTCTCCTCACATTTGCTAATTGCCCTGTAAAGCCAGCGCACAACTTCTTCGTGGTCGCGATCACTTGATCTCACATGAAGCGTGCATAACGAGATCTCGCAGGGAACGGCAAATGGCTGCCTGTTCTAAGCGACACCTGGGAGCTCCCTTCCTTAATAACTTAGTTCATCGCTCATGTGCCAGGCCGCATGCGTCCTTAACGTAATGACAACCCGTCCTCGCTCCAAGTCTGTGCTACCGTCCTTGACAGGTTCCGTGATTTCCGTCCTTGCACGCAGGTTGACCGTTTCTCTATATATCTTGAACCCGTTAACACCCTCATCGGAGGCGCCTCGTGTGGCACACGCTGAATAGGACACAGAATAATGCTATTTAACCGTGTCGTTTGATTACCACCCAGAGGGATGGATCGCCAGCTTCCGATCGCTTATCCAAATCCACTCGGTGACCGCTGCATACACTTTGTCTGGCCGTCCTCAGCGCTCCCACCTGGGTGTGGTCCAGGGTAGAGCTACGTTTCCTGAACCTCCGATCGCCAGCACGTGCTGGCTGTAATTCTACTCAAAAATTTCCCCGACAGATGGCCTCCCATCTGATGCCTGTAATGATTAAAATCTCGGCTGCTGAATTTTCTTCGAGCTGGCGATGTCCTGGCGGTAAACGGCATGTGCGCACACACGTGGAGGGACATGTCCCTCCTGGCTGGGGTTCTACCTCACCGCGGATTCCAGAGCGTTGACTATATAACACGAACATGCTGAGACGACCAGCAGCACATTGTGCCAATCCTCGTCGAAAACAACAATTCTAATTTACTGAATAACGGATATCAGCATGTGTTACAATGTAGGACATTCTCCACTCGCCGATGGTACGCTAAGTAATGACTTTAGATAATCGATGGGCGATTCCACCAGACTTGTTTGCATTTCAAAGCAATGTCTACGCGCCGCCATGACTGTATGCGTCAGTGCTGTTTCTTCAGTTGTCGTCATCCTGCTGGTACGTCGGAATCAACGCGTATCGTAATCCGTTTCCCTAACTTGGAAACCAGTAGATTGTGCCCAGGGCGGTTGCAGGTGCAAACGGACTATGGATGCGCCCATCTTAAACCCTATCCGACTTAGCCCGACAAGGTGTCCGGACTGCGTGCAGATAGAGAGGTTGGAATCGGAATTACAAAGTGGGGACGGTCAATGAAACTTTTCTAACTTTACTGGAAGAAGTACGTAAGTCAACCATTCCACCCCCACTTTGCAGGGTGCATTATTATCTCTCATCTACTATCATAATCGCTATCTCTCACCCTACATCTTTTACGCTATCTTTAGTCATAATCAGCTGCATATGTTTATTTCTTGTATTAGTGGACTCTTATGTATTGTCTGTGTTGTTATTTTACCGCCAACAAGCCGGGCCGGCCACGCCCAATAGGAACAAGCACACCTCTTCCTATCCAGTCATGTCTTTATTCCCTGGACACCGCCTTGCATTGTGTCTTGTGGTTTCAGAAACGTTTTTCGGGTCTCTTGTGTTCTGCGGACCATAAAGGTAGTGAGGGGCGAGTATAAAGTCAGATTAAATGACCATATCATCATAAAGTTGTTTCTTCACCCACCCACTACACAAAATGAGGATTCCTGGAGACATTGGCATACCAGCTACTGAGAATCTCCGACTTTACATCTCCCAGGCAAAGCTTCCACTCATGAAGATTCCTCGTACCGCACCTCGCCTTCCACCACCTGGGCACAGAAGCCACAACCTTGGCCTGACTACACGACCGGAAAGATACAGACGCTTAGAGTCTATCCAGGGTCTTGGGATCGATGTAGAAACTGAAGTAACAAAGTGTAGTCGTTCTTTTCTATTATTGCCAATGATGAGGGGTTCTCACACGGCAGTATGACGCTAGATTTGAATGAAGTTGTCCCAGACCATCCATTGAAGGAGGGAGATTCCGATTCTGAGACGGGAAATGCCATCCTCATTCCTTGTAATCCAACTTTTGATATCCCACAACCACAAATAATCCCTCCGACCGACTTAGCTAGGTATGGTATCTTCAGGATCACCGAGATTCAGAGGGTGAAAACGCTCTTCCTCAGCTTTACATTCTGGCTTGTAAATCTGCCGCTACGAACGATAGAACGGGCCACACATCTTGTGCATCCCAAGTCGAGAGACAGGTCCTTCGTCGCTCAAAACGGTGATTTGGACGACGTACACTTCATATGCTACGGATGGGAGCTGGCGCCTTGCATTCCTAGCAGCAGTGGGCGAAATACGACTGCAATAGTCATGGCGATGCCTCCGTGGGCACTGACACCAACAGACCTGCATTGCTTCGCTGCATGCAAGGAGGCAAGAATGCAAGATCGTTAATCCTGTATTTAGGCCACTGACTCTTTGAACAGTTTCCGCTATTCAGCGAATCCGGGCGTACCCGGTTAAATGATGATCACCGATTATGGGGAAAGGTTAGTCTATTCGTTCGCAATGTCGCCCTTTATTTTCTGAGCGTTCAGCAGCTCTACGACATATGTATAGCCAGAGACAGTCCATATTTCGTTGTCACTAATTACTATGGCTGGGTGTTCGGGGTATTCTCAAAAGGTATGTAGTGAACGATGAATCAATTGTCCATGCTGTAGTGAAACTGATCTATTACGTCGTCCGTTTCATAAGGTTGGAGCGTGGCTGTCGTCGGAGAGATTCAGGCCTACGAAGGCTGTACACCGACCATACTTGAACACTTGCTATATTGGTTATTATCCTCCATGAATGAGCCCGGTGCATATCGCCGTCCCGAGGTGGGTAGCGAGCATATGCTCCCCTCTGAGGAGTGTCCTTCTGTTGTCTATGACATCATGGCGAAGAACCCCCGGGCCGCCCTCGCGTTGTACTTGCTCGACTGATAACCCTCTTGAGTAGGTTCCCGAAACGCACATTAAGCGAGGTCTAATCCCCCAACCATCAGAACAACCACTAGACAGTAGCCTTGAGACTACACGTGAGGCTGGTTGCGATGAATCGGTCACAGAATCTACATGGGAAGGAAAAAACGATGGTGAGGTTCATCTGGAGATTCTGCCCTGTTTCTGCGACTACGCATGCACGACTATGTCACTAACCTGTTTCCCAGATTTGCAATCCGGCTGGAGCTTTTCAGCCGAGACCGACGTATCACACGCCGACTCCGACAGGACGACGACCTATCGTCCATCAAAAGCCCGTCAAAGATATGGGCCACGCGAATGGCTCCGTGAGTGTGAGGAAGCTTGGGAGCGGGGCAGCACCTTAAACGAAGATGCCGCCACTGAGACAACGAGTCATTGGTCATCATTCTCCGTGTCGACCATTAGGGCTGGTGATTGGATCAATCCTGCACCTCTACCACTCCGATAGGCATCAACCTCCCCCCATTCCGTGCGGTGCGATGAGGGGAATTCGGATTTATACACGTGATCTCTAGTTGCAGATACTAGTACTTGGAATGATTTCAGCTGAGCGGTATATGATAAGTGCAAAGAGTATCAATACATGTAGGCTACACGGATCTAGACTGATCGGTCTTCTCGAGGGCCTCTTCAGCCGAGATCGTCTGAGCTGGAGTTCGGTTTCCGCCATGGGCGGAGACTGGCGTACTGTTTTGTAAATTTGATGGTTGCGATTGAGTAGCAACCGCACTGAATGCAGCAGGATCCGCGGAGGACGGATATAGCCGCATCTGATACGATGCAGCCATTGGCGACTGTACCTTGGCGGCATATGAGCATCCCACAAGTGAGCAATAAGGATCGGAAGTTAAGGATCGGAAGTTTACATTTGTGATCAAGTCGAGATAATTGGCCAAGCCGAGGGCAGATTGGTACTCGTAAAAGTTGAGGAGGATCGCCAGGGCATCTGTGCGG
The DNA here is from genome assembly GCA_003314055.1 of Lactifluus hygrophoroides. Lineage (NCBI taxonomy): Eukaryota > Fungi > Basidiomycota > Agaricomycetes > Russulales > Russulaceae > Lactifluus > Lactifluus hygrophoroides. Next base: position 28,095 of record QLPC01010870.1, on the reverse strand, counting down.
GATGGACTCGTGATAACGAACACAACACCATGGCATACGTACCTGCCACAGTTTGTAACTCAGTCTCGTTGAGACCAAAGAACTCTATCGCGAGCCGCGACGCGTTGGGCGAAGCTGACTTGTGGGTTGGCGGAGTAGGTAACGAAGCTGATGGTGCCGATGGTGACACGCGAGCATCCAGGGACAGCGAATGTGGGCCATCGACAATCCGTTGAGAGAGAATATAACAGGCAGTAGCGATGATCTTCGGTGGGTAAAGTACGCAAAGGGGAGTGCGGTACCTGAGAAACGAAACACATCACCCGTCGGAACACATTCCCGGATGCGGACGAGAACTGACGAGTCGTGCGCGATGCTCCAAGCATAGTCTTGAAACTGATCTCCGACGTCGTGAGCGTCGAACAAGTCGACTAGGTCGGCGTGGGGACTATCGACAACAAAGTCAAAACAAAGGGCCTCTAGGAGGACCTCTTCTGTGGCGAGAATCTGGCTCGAGACTTCTTCGATTTCCTGGGAGTGAAAAAGAATGGAGGTCCGTCTCCGAGAACGAGTGATGAAGAAATAACGAACTGGTCCGCCTTCGGGAATGTCACGAACGTCTATCCCTTTGGCCTTGGATTGGCATACCCTCGCTACGTCCCTAAGCTTCCTTCCGCACTCTTCCGTCTTTGTGGCTAGAAATATGCACGCAGCTGCGACGGTCTGATAACATAATTGTGGTTCATGCGGAAGTGGATAACCGGAGGTGACGGAACGACTAACCTGTCGATGATAATCAAGCATAGAGTATCGCATATAGAAACGATGAAACCACGTCGCGGCAGTGAATAATCCAGGGGAATGACTAAGGGACAAAGAGCTCGTTGAGTAGGGATAGAACGGGGGTGGCTGTTCAGGCACGAACAGGCCGATAGACGTCCCAAGACGATATAAGAATTCAATGCCTCTGGATCTGTCGTACATTTCTTCGTGTAGTGATTTCTCCTGGGCGGTCGGGGTGCCAGAGAGAGAGGAAATTGGGAAAAGCCATTGTGAATGCGCGGTCGGTTCTGCTGCAGCTTGCATCCTTGCAATTGAATCCGCAGGCTGAGGGAGGGACGCGCCCTGATCACTGACACGGGCACTGGCACGTGCCACGCCACGGCTTTAGCCCTGTCGATGTCGATGGCCCCAGCTGCGACGAGTCGATCGGGTAGTCCCTGCCCTTACCACTCACTCCCTTACCCAGCCCTAGTCCGAGTCCGAGTCTGAATCAGAGTCCAAAGACTCGGTCACTGGTTCCCTCTGGCCCCGGGTCAATCCGTCTATCTGAGAACGCCACACACAGCTCGCTGCGAGTCTCCCCCCGGCCGAAAAGACAAGAAAAAAAAAATCACGCTCTCCTTAGGAACGGGTTTCATATCTAAGGCTGAATTTATCTTTCGATCGCGACTAGAAGTCGTGTATGATGCGTGGCCAAAGTATTTAGTCATTAGTAATTCCAATCAAGTTCACATGACTCTCTATATCGATGCCATCGGTCCAACCCTCCCAGCGTTCCCCACAACACACCATGCCACCAAATACTGTCCACCGTTTCCTATCCTAGTCTTGTCTCGGCGATTGCGGGAATTCGTTGGTTTAGTGATTGAACGGAGTTAGACTTGAACAACACCAAGATAGTTTCCCCTACTTCCTCACGCCACGCCATAACGCTTAACGACGGGCTAAGCCGCTTTCCCAACACGATTGACACCAGTTATCGATTTGTGGATCTGCCAAGCCGACCGCTATCAATAAAACTGGCTTTCCCGAAGCATGCACGCGTAAAAACGCACTGTATGACTGGGGAAATGACCGGCTAAGGGAATATATATCCTAGATCAGCCCACGGATCACTCCGCCGTTAGCCGAAATAAAGACGCACAATTGGTTGCAAGTCCTTTGGCAGTGCGGAGGAACGCAATCCGCTGGGTGCGCCAAACTAAATCGACACCAACGGTTTTCACAGCGAATCTAAGAGGGGGCGGGTTGACTTTTCTGTGAGAATTGGTCCTCCGAGTCCCACAAACGATGCTCACATCTTCCTCTCTCTGAGAGAAAAGGTATCAGACAAAAAAGAAAAGCAGAAGGGGCTTGACAACTTCAAGGCTCACCAGTTGTACTTCGTGTCCGCAACGCGTGAAGGTGTTGGTTACTCTGCACAGCGAGCGAGTTGGGCCGTTTGTTGTGAGTGATAGGTGATAGGTGGTCAAATAGGAGTCTTGCTCACCTCCTCCAGTGACACATCTTAGAGAAAGCGAGTGGATTGGATGATGTCCCCTCCTCGACGACTACGAATGCTTTAAATCTCTCCAGACAAAATCCTCCGACAGGTTGGCACCCCTGGCAGCAGACAATCAACCCACGTCTCGGGCGTATTAGTATTAGATAGCTATCATTATTCCCGTTCGATTGCGAGCATTTCTGGCTAATCGACGGTGTCATAATTCAAAGTGCTCCGCCCGGCGGGGATCTCAGGCTAGCAGAAATCGGCATCGTTTTACATCTGCATCCGTAATTGATGCCGACATTAGATGGGTGGTCCTGTAATTCGCCAAAAGGTTAAAGGCGAATTGCTTATCCCAGCACCGGAAACGAGCCGGGAGTTAGGTGTCTCTATCTTTCACGAGGCGAACATGCGGTTCCTGATAGCACTCCCACTGGCGTCTCCGTGGGGTGTGTGCCAATGGTCGCAGGGTCCTCGGAGCTACATGCGGATGACACTACTTGGGCCATAATTGCTCTGACGCCTCATGTTGTCATGTCCAATGATAACTAGGCACAGATAAGCGCACTGCCGCATTGCTCCTGCCAGCACGTCATCATCGGTGACAAAATAAAAGAAGTTCTTGAGCCTTCTCCTATCCTTAAATGCACAAAACGTGACCCTTTCCGTTTCTCTCCGGTCGGGAGTCACCGATAATGTTTGACCGAAACGCTGGTACATCCAAGTGACTTTGGCAAGAGGGAGGATCTGTACAGATAGGCAATTTCCGCCCTCCAATTGAGTTCATACGCCCATCAACTGCCTTGTCCATGGATGAAAAGGGGTAAACACGTCCAACGGAAGGTACTTGCCTAAACGAGGATCTGTTCATACACGCCCAGGGTAACAGGTAGTTACGTGAACCACGTTTCAGAAAGCTGGATTTAAGGCGATAAGTTGCCAACACGATAAAAAGAGAAAAATAAGAGAACTGTGTATTAGTCAAGCTGATACCGAACATTTGGCATGGCTGCTATAGGCCCGCGAACATTCCCACTAAATATTGACTAACACCCTCAGGCGTCAGGACGCCCACATCCGAAAACACAAGAGATATCAAGTCTGGTCTGTCGATAGCGTTTGTCAGCTGCGAAAAAAAAATTATTGATGAAAACTAAGCCAAACCTAGTATAATCGACATTAGGGTTTCTACTCATTTGTTCCGACGTCATCGTTCGTTGTGGCAATGCCGTAGATAGCCGTTCAGACGTCGGCGTATGTCTGTCGGACACTGTATTACTATCCCGTGACTCCCCGAGCTGCAGCGCCTGCATCTGCTCTGTTGAAGAGCGGCTCGTTGGACGAGCAAAGGAGAGAATTCCTGAATTATGCGTCGGGAGGTCATACTGTGATAGAGGGAACAACCGGTGAAACTTGTAACTGAAACTCATGTATTCAAACCGCCGTAAGGGGGGGGCCAATACAACATGGAAAATACCTTTCGGCCAATGCATAGAAGGGCTTGTTCTGCGCCTTTGCGATGATGGCCATTTGGTTGCTTCCGACCGCGTTGATCAAACCACCACTTTCGACAACTGCCTCTGAGCCGACGAGGACGGAATCGACTTGATCCATGACATACGCCACAGCGGAATCAAGAACCACCGTGCAAGGGATGCCGGCTGCGGTCAGAATTTCGTAAGTCTTGAGGCTGTTGAATTAACAGCATGGGTATGCGGGCGGTCGAAAGAAAGGGGGGGTAGGAAGTGGAGCCTGCGCACCCGAGGCCGCGTGGCCGTGCTTCGGTTACATAAACAGAGATGCGTTTGCGGGTATGTGCATGAAGAAGAGCTTGAGTTACAACTCTCGAATAAGAGTGTGTGAGTATCTATGGCGCCTTAGCCGTACAAAGGCGCCAATAAAAGTGGAGCGTACAACAGAGTCGTCTTTAATAAATCCGAGCGTGAATTCGGCTATCTTGGCGCGAAAGTTGATGGCATGGGATGTGTAGCTTTTTCCCTGGCGAACGATTTCCCTCTTGAGCTCGGAGAAATTCTCAATGCGGCAACAGTCTCATGAGATGGATCGGATCAATCGGCATAGCGGGTCGGCTCACCGCAGATTCATGGGGAAACAAAGTCACGAAACCGATGAAGAGTTCGCAGCCGGCAGTCAAGCCTATTAAATTTGGGACCTGTTTTTTCAAAGTCTCGGCGCCATCGTTGAGAGCTCGCACTAGTTCGAACATTGTGCCCGCTGAGGCAGTGGGTATGAGGAGTCGTGAAAAGGTCTAATGTGTCATGTTATTACCATCCGAGCGTGTGACCAGCTCCGTGAGAGATAGGATGGCGGCTAGAGGGGGAGATATCTGGATATCAGAGTGAGAACAAGCCTCTCGCTAACATAAGAGCAAGACCTGGGCTCACTTCCTCGTCGGATAGGGCGCTTTGATAGACCTCATAGACGTCAAAGCCATGTTGGATGGCATCATGATCTGTAATGCGGTTGCCACTTTCGGGCTGAATGACGGTCGTTGCGGTCATATCCTTGTGAAGGTGAGTCACCGCAACAAGAACAGGGTCCTCATCACCTCACACGGAGTCGGTCGGCCCCGGCCCGAGCGCCGGAAATGGACAAGACCACAACCCGCTCCGGCGGCTGCTGCCAGAGCTGGTACCTGGGGCCACATTACAATCGCGCATTGGCCTTCACCCATCATGAACGTGATATTTCGGCTCCACGCTACCTCCCATCTTGAAAGAACCGACACGGCAGCTCACGAGAAGTCCCTCTCTATGGAAGTGGGTACACGTACTAGTAACTTCCCTGCACGTACCACCACGAACCTACTTGCAACTAACTTGGGGGGATAATCATACTCCTGTTATCCCTCCGGCCCTGCTTTATTCTACCCCAAAACTACTGGTCTAAAAATGACAAGATCCGCCCGGATGCCCTTGCTTTGGGATCCTCCTACCTGACGACGATTGTAAACCTAGAAGTTATTGTTCTAATCGAGCACTGCAAGCTTCACACTTGATGACGTCAGTCGCGACCTGCAGTTGTTTGTTTTGACGATCCGTTGTATTATTGTCAGGGGCAAAAATTGAGAAAGAGGGACAACGGTAGAGCCGAGGTGGAACAGGTACAGTGCGCATAGAATGATGTTACGAGAAGTGGTTCCCTAGATACGGGATAGCGAGAAGCGTGAGACTGAAAGGGTCGGCCGGTTGGGAAATAAGAGCAAAGATTTGAAAATACTGGGCACAATAATGTGCCAGGAACGGCAAATATTAAACTTGTCCATTTCGCGTAAGGCTCGTGACTTGAGTGTGTGAACCGGATAAATCCTAAGCGACGTCAACAAACGCCAGCAGAGTGTTGAATAGCGCACTTGGTGAGAAATGAAAAAGGGTAGAAAGCGAATAAGCTTTGTGAATTGTGTGCGTTGTATGTGCGACGAGAATAAAGGAGAGGGAGTACAATTGAAGAAACTAACCCCCGCGGGAAAGAAAGGCCTACGGAGGAAACCAGACCAGTCAGGGCGAATCTGCGAAAGGAACGCCGTCGTCGAAACACGTTCCGTGTCCGAGTCGGTCACATCCAGACGCCTCAGATGCCGTCTTGCCACAACCGGTTGCTACCGTCCGCCCCGTTCCTCCCAACCCGTCGAATATCCTCTCAAATTTTCTCAAAAAGATTATGCTTGTCTCCTCCCTCCTCTTCATTTAATTCATCCCTGCTTCATCGCTTCCCGCTTTTTTGCCATCATCCTGCCCCCAGAGGCGTGTCTCTTCCTCTGCCGCTTTTTCCACTCTTCTGGCCCTCTCACCCTTCTTCAGTCACCACGCTTTTATTTCCTCCTGTGAGCCGTCCTCCCTATAAATATTGTACATTTCCAACGCCCTTTCCAACCCGACAGCTATTACTCCTCCCTTTGCCATTATCACTTTCCCTTTCTGACCCCTCGTAATGGCTTCATCTCCCCCCGAAGTCGTGTTCTCAAGTGATGTGCCCAATATGCACGAATGGTCAAGGAGGACCGGCATACCACTCATCAGCGCAGACGCTATTGGCGTCAACTATGCCCGCGCTCGTAGGTGGCTCCAGTCTATTCGCAACCAACTCGTCGAACAATACGGATGGCGAGACGTACTTCCCCTCGACGACCGCATGCTCTTCTCCATTGAATGTCTACCTCCACCCAGTCTCCCCCGGTCCCCCAATTTCCGCCTTCAAGCCCCCATGCATGCCTCGTCCCTTTTCAGCCCCGACAGACGAGTCCAATGGGAGATGGTCTTCCACGGCGCTGTCTTTCCCTATCTACGGCACACCGTCCCCCCCATAGCGGATCTACTCTACCTCCTGCAATGCCTCCTTACCGGTGTCTTCCTTCTAGTCAAGGAAGAACACGTTCTAGGAGAGGGCACTTACCGCACCATTCGTGGACTCCCTCCCGTTGAATGGGTTAACGCGAATGAAGCGGAACTTATCAGGATATTTGGGGTGCCACACTATCGTGCACTATTTCGTGCTGCAGGTGATAGACGCACCTCGTTCAAACTCGAACACGCCCGGTGAAGCAGAGCACGATAATGTCCGAACCCTTGTCTACCATGTCCGCAAGGCATCGGCAGGTTGACTGGGATGACATCAAAACGGGGCCAACGCGTCTTTTACACGAGGCGTCTTTGGACTTCTATGAGACCCCCTTCCTCTTCCTCTTTCTGTTATACAGCATCGCTCTCTGATATATTGAACCCTGCTCCTCCTTTAATCCATCATCGTCGTAGTAGTCAATGACTCCTTCTGACTTTAATAATCACGCTAGAGGTCATCCATGCTCATTTATGTCGCTGTGTTCACCAAGTTTGTTATCCGTATAGCTTGCATCATTTTTGTCGCATTATTCGTTTTTCTGTTTTTAATCACCTCTGTCATCGTTCTTTTTATATGCAGGTATCGCTGATGTTGCCGTATTCATTGCTGTGTATTTCTCATACTCGGACAACCATTTACGGTCGCACTATATAGTTCTTACGCCCTACGGGCCGGCAGGCCGGCAGGGACAGCCTCGAGCGCGACTGGCGACGCTGGGCCCAGGCACTGGCACTGGCAACAGCATACAAGCACACATCTTTCCTCTTCCCACCTTATCATGAGTGCTACCGAGGTTCTCTGTCAAAGTTCAAACTGTATGAATGGGAATCCTCCCTCGCGTCTCGAGTGTCCCACCTGTCACAAGTGAGTTTCTTCACGGGCATCGACTGCCCCCAGGCCACTCCATTCTGAGAGGTGTCCCACAGATTGGGAATAAGAGGCTCCTTTTTCTGCGGTCAGGAATGCTTCAAAGCGGGATGTGAGTTCCCATTGGTTTCTGTCCTTTGAACTCACCACTAGAGCCTTCATCACCATTCGAAGGGGTCAGTGAGCCTGAGAGATGCGTTCAGTAGCACTTGTTCATTCTGAATTGCAGAAAACGCACAAGGTTATTCATGAAATAGTAACACCGGGCGGTGCATCTATCAACAAAGGTGAAATCTTGGCCCTAGCTAGTGCCTAACCCTGGCACTCACATCATTTGCCTTTCTCAGCAGACGGCGCATTCAATCCTTTCCCCAACTTTAGCTTCTCGGGCCTCTTGCGCCCTGTATATCCTCTATCACCCAAACGAGTTGTACCTGATCACATACCCCGGCCTGATTACGCCGAAGATGGTTCTCCGACTATCTCTCCCAGATTGACACCGCGAAACGCTGATGCTTAACAATTTCAAAGGAATCCCCGTTTCTGAGAGTAAGCGTGCCGGCCAGTCTCCTCGTATATTAAGTCCGGAGGAGCAGGAAAAAATGAGGACCGTCTGTAAGGTGAGCACATGCCAGCGTTCTTCCGGCATGGTGCCGTCAGCGTCTTTAGGATTTTAAAATTCCCTCCATCTTGCAGCTGGCCCGTGAAGTTCTCGACCTTGCGGCGTCCTACATTCGTCCCGGGATTACAACCGATGAAATAGATGCCGTAGTACACCAGGCATGCATAGAACGCAATGCCTATCCGTCACCGTTGAATTACCGTCGCTTTCCTAAATCGGTTTGTACGTGAGTAGATTTTTGTCGTCTGGAGCACAAATACCTAAACCTGATCTTTAATCGTAGTTCGATAAACGAAGTGATTTGTCACGGGATCCCCGACCAGAGGAAGTTGCAAGAAGGCGACATCATCAATATCGGTACGTCTCATTATTTCACATGGAAAGTCTCATTTTTCCATCTTCCTTGCAAGACGTAACGTTGTACCACGATGGTGAGGTAACCTTAATTATTCTTAGACGCGGATTTATATATTGGGGATATCAGGCTTCCACGGCGACTTGAATGAAACGTATCCTGTGGGACGAATAGACGAAGACTCTAAGCGGCTCATTCAGACTGCGAGGAAGTGCCTCGACGAATCGATCAAAATTTGCAAGCCTGGTGCGCTGATTCGAGATATCGGAAAGGTCATGTGGGTGCGGAAGTAAATGCACGTGGATCTACGAGCCGATGCAGTCACATTTAGTGAACCTATCGCTCGGACGAACGGTTGCTCGTCCGTCCGAACATACACTGGACATGGGATCAATGATCTCTTCCACTGCGCTCCAAATGTGCCGCATTACGCAAAGAACAAGGCGGTGGGGACCATGAAACCAGGGATGGTGCGTCACTAGTTGGTTCCGAAGAACGCGGGCGATCAACGGACTTATACACACACACAGTGCTTCACAATTGAGCCCGTGAGAGATAATGCTATTGCACACGCGGATATGTCGCCTGACATGCCAGCTGCAGATGATAAATCTAGGAGGTAATTGGGACGAAGTTCATTGGCCGGATAACTGGACAGCAACGACAGTAGATGGAAAGAGAAGTGCCCAGTTTGAAGAAACGCTGTTGTAAGCGTGCCACATAATTTGAGCGCCGGCGTTAATTGATCGGCTTCCAGGATCACGGAAACGGGGGTGGAAGTTCTGACAGCCGGGAAGCCACGGGATTTGTAGCGATGTAGACAACCAACAAGCTTCAATCTTATTTGGACCACACATCAACCTACTTGTTGTACAGATTTTGCGTGCCGTTCTTGGAAGTCGTAGCCAATTGTGGGCAGGTGAGTGAAGCCATGTGTAAATCTTATCATCGCGTGGGAAGTGGGGAGATGGCGCAGCCGCCGTTAGGGCGAAAAGGGACTGGGGCCAATGGGACCGATGGGTCGTCCAATTATTCTCCTTGAATTGCTAGCGCTCTATTGTATGCTTCTCAATCGGTCACGCACGCCGTTTCGTTGTTGTTAGGGCGCTACCGCCACTTCGAGCATCCCCACATAGACCTTTCATGACTTCGACCGAGCCATACCTTCTCATTGAACAATGCGGATCCAAATATGGCAGACTCATATATGTCATTACGGAACATGTCCCGTGAGTCTGCGCGAGGTACATCAGGATTACGCCGTTGATATCCGTCCAGCGCCTCTGGAGGTTACCCAGCTAGCATGGTCAGTTGACTAACCTACGGCTGAAGGGGTTAATGCGCAGTCTGACGGGTGTTTCGTTGGCAAAGCGAGAGATACGATGTATGGATCTCGGCAAGACGGCCTTGGGTAACTGGAAGGCCCAGCAGGGAGGTTGCACACACATACAGGTAGGCCTCATACGCTGATACTTGGCCGTGGTTCGCGCATAATCTCAAGGTGGGAGAATCCCCCTCGCCCCTCCCCTAACTTGCAGTTCTTCAACGAAATCAGTGACCTCAAGTACGTCTCTCACGCTTTCATTCGTCGTCTAGACGATGACGACGATGACGACGACGTGAGAAAAACATTGCTGACTTTTTGTCTCTCCCACACCAACCATCGAACGATGACAAAAAGGTGCACGAACTGCGGCATGGAATTCTCAAAACACTACCTCAGACAAAACCTTCTCATGGAAGTGCGTGGCGTCCCGACATAGTGGTTGTACTAATAGTTCAACGAACACCCGTCAACCGGTGCGTTCATTCGTTTCCTTCGTTCCTTTTTTTCTTCTTATTATTTAACCGGTGCTTTTTTTTCACCAGATTGGGGCCTTTTACGGACTCCCACGCTGCGTATCTCTCTCTCCCTAAGTTGGTCTGGTGACACGCTTCAAAATAACCAACCTTGACCCACCCTTCCTGGGGGTTTTGTCACAAATCCCACAATGTACGAGAGAATTTTTTTTTTTTTTCACAGCATTGTCCGTCCATCTTTTTGTGATTTGAATACAACTTGATGTGGGGGCTCCAGTCACATGCCAGTGGTCATTCTAGTATATCGATCGATGTGAAGGCGCGTTGAGTCAAGTTTTCCTTCAGCGAGCGCTTCGTTGTTTTAGTTTTGCCGTAAGAGCTGCGCCACATAGAGCTTATGAAAATATGATGACCGAGGTCCGCTCATTTGCAGGGACATGGCTCGCCAGTCACCGTCTGTCTGCTAGGTTTAGGGCAGGATTGCTTCATTTCCGTCGGAGTTTCGGATATCTCCGTGTGAGGGTGGCTGAGGTTCGAACAAATCGAATCGATGTCCTGCAAGTTTGTGGGACGCTCGTCGGAGTTCTGAGCAAACAAAAAAGATGCCGTTGGGTTGTGAGGTTGCCGCATCAGCCGACCGATTGAACACAGATAACTATCATTCAGTTGTGCTACGCGCCATGAAATCGGAAATGAAAGTGCCTTCCTGACGGGGGTCGTGTGCTGGGACCGTGGGTGTGGTATGGCACACCGCCAGAATTCACATGGAATATGACGAAATGCTACAACGTACATTAGTTAAAAATGCTCATCGAGACCAAGATGCTGGTAACGCCCAGAGCCGACAGCAGAGTAGAATCATACTTCCAACTCTGAGGGTCTGCGTTTCCGAATTTCACTGTTAATATCTTCTGTACAGTCTTCGAACTGCTCCCGCGGATCTAGCGCACTGATCCGTGATACCGTGACACCATCAGATAAACTTGCCCTCCGCACTCGTCGGTGTAAGCCACCTGGGTGTGCAGGACACTGAGGTGATTGCCCTTGCGCCCCAGTCATCCGGAGCTTCTGCAAGTCTGCATAAGAGCCATGCTGGCTTCGAGATCGCGCACGATTAGGTGAGATATGCCCATCAGCTGAGCGCAAGATACCAAGAACGTTGTCGTAATCTCCCGTGTCCTCGTCATCTGAGACATCTGGCGAAGCAGCACGACTGGTATCTCTGCTCCGAGGTGATGGTCCAGCCCATGCGCTTGTTCCGCGTCCGGCGCTACGGCTCCATCCGAACAAACGCTCATCGAGCCAATTCTAGGTACGACGTAAGAGACGATACTCTTCCGCGGATTAACCCATGAGTACGTACCATGGGATGTAAAAGTAGATTCTCTTGGGTTTCTACTGCGGCAGCACCGCTTTCCCTCTGCCACAACCCTGGCCTTCCACTCGACATGGGAACGCTGGACGAAGGGAACAAAACCCGGTTCTGATCGATATCACACTCAACACAAATCCTGCACAATGAGGAACCCCACGCGCCTTGTCGAAGTCATCATAAACTTTGGGACCAAACTCGTTAATGATGTCCATCAGCTCATTCGAGAGTGATTGCCGCATTATTTTTAATCGTTCAAGATATTGCTGTTGACCAGGCATGAGAGACAGAATGAGTGGCCTGAGGGATCTGGAGAGCAAATCAGTTGCCGAAATCAGGACAAGGCTGCGTAAAATCACTTCAAAATATCTATTCCTGCCTCACCGAATTTAAGTGCCGCATAACCAATAACCGGTAGGGCAGTGATAGTCAGGGGTGGTGTTAACAGCCGCCATTTCCAGGAGATATTCCTCTTGAAAGCAAGTATTGTGGCAAGAACAGCGTAAAAGCTGTATAGCACGGAAGCTACGCCAAGAGATATCAACACTTTCCAGGATGCGATGACGTCGCGACCGTGAACTTTCACAACTGATGCTGCGAGGGCCTCTGACGCATCATGAAGACGTGCCAGGTGTATTGCGTAATGCCTCGTACCTTTGGCCTTCTTCTTCGATAAGATAGAAGCCAACAAGAAGATAGGCCCATTCAAAATTACTCCTGGCAAAGCAAAGATACCCCACGCGCCCAATAGCCCGATGCGGTAGAACAATAAGCCGAGTGTCTTCCAGCTCGCCTTCTGAGCTCGCGGCACCTTTGATTAGAGTTGGTCATGATCCTTCACCGTGCCTGAATCACCCCGACAGGAACGCACCTGATGATCTCGCAGGCCCAAGTCCTGTAGAAGACGGTTATACTTGAGGACGTTGCTCAGCAGGGTCTGGAGACGCGGTTCGTCCTTGAATACGCTATAGCCATGCAGGAAACGCTTGTTCAGCTCGACTACCTGGCTTAGGGTCAAGTGCTGTCCAGGAGGCCGGTATAACCGTCTCGCCGCTTGAATAAGCTAAATACAGCGTAAGGAAGATTCACGTAACATCTCCCGCACCGCCCACCATGAGTGTATCATAATCAGGTGCCCGAATAGTGACGGTTTTGAGGGCCTCATATACCAAATCCAAGAACTTGGATACTGCCTCACGCTTCTCCGGACCTCCTTGTTTAAACTTCTCAACGAACTCTTCGGGAACATCCAGAGCAGGTCCAAATTCGATCACGGCACGAGAGCGGAAGCGGTGGGCGTGGAAATATGACAGCCCAACGGGTACCAATTTGACCTTTACATTGGGGTTGTTCGCCATCGCCCCAAGGGCCATGATAGAAACGCCAGCTTTGAAAGGAAGCAGATCAGAGCGGTCATGGCTGCCGCCTTGATATAGAGTCAGCGTACTGGACCGAGAAGAAGAGTGATTCCGGATACGTACCTTCTGGGAAAATTCCAATGCATGCGCCCTCCGTGAGTCGCTGGTAGACGTGACGAAAGGTCTCTTGCTGATCGACGAATGGAAGAAAGTTGAACTCCAGCCCATCCACGCCTTGTTTCTTCAACTCGTCTACTTTTTCCCGAATTCGACTTGTCCCCTTTCCGCTCTCACCTCCAAATTCCCGCTTTATTTTTAGCTCGGTGTCTGATATAACCTGAGTGACTTCGGCAACAGGGGAGCCCACCGATCTCGGGAGCATGATTTGCATTTTAGGCTTAAAGTCTGAGAGGAACCTTGTGCCCACCCCAGATATAGTACAAGGGTCGTCTGGAGAAAGCGCAACTCTACCAACGCCGGGTTTTGCATCATCTGCAGCGCGAACAACGGGAACTTGGCGAGAGTAAAACTGCGATGAATATGATATAGCGGTCAATGAGCAGCGAACGTACTGCACGACATGAGTTTAGCAAAAAATCCAATGGTTTTTCGCTTCATGCTTTTAGTTGCGATAAGAAAACTGACGCGACGCCGGGTCTCACGATATACTTCCATTGCCAGGAGGATGGGGTCAAGGAACTAGAACGAAAATGACTTGAAGTCTGGGATGGGAGAGGCAAGACGTAATTACCTGGTTATGGTGGGGGGCAGCGACGAATATGACGGGACCATCACGAGGAATATTGAATGCACCTCTCGGACGGATCTCACGAAAGAAAGTTTTGACAACGTTGGTCCAGACGAGGAGGAAGATATTGTAAGGAAGACTGGATGAATAAAACCTCTCTACCACAGAGGAGCCGACCGGCTTAGATGACTTTGCAGACATCGCTGACGGTGAGAAGAGAAGAGTCGTTGGGGGATATTTATCATGTTGGGGATGGAGACCCACCAAGGAAACCGGTGATGGCCCAGGTAGGTCTAGGTCCCACACCACATCACAGTCAGCGTCGCGTCACGGTCGCAGCGCACGACAAGCGCGTGCGTGTTCGCACACTACAGTACTAAAGTCGCACTGGTACTGTTGCCAACCAACACCAACATGACCATTCCAACCAGCTCTATCTCGGACAGGGATAGACTACTTGTGCAAATTGCCTCCTATAATACCGCCCTTCAAGGTTCCCGGGGCGTACCACAAGATCTTGTCGACTGGCTTTCTCCCACACTCCAAGTTTCCAACTTCCTGTCTCGCGGACCTCGTACTCCTGACATAGTCGCAGTTGGCTTCCAGGAACTTCTCCCTCTTCATCAGGGCCGTATGTACATAACCAGATTTCTCTCTATGACTCATCCCGTCTCAGCGGGCACGATTAGTTGCCGGCGTTTCAACCAGAGTCATCCAAGACCGCAACGCACTTATCCTATCGCAACTAGAGGCTCACGCCCCAAATAAGGAGCGATACACTCTTGTGGCATCGGTCGTGAACGTTGGCGTTGCGTTGCTCGTGTATGCACTCGATGATGGTGTATCTCGTCGTGTTCGTGATGTCCAAACGCAATGGTCAGGGTGTGGCTTCTTTTACATGGGACACAAAGGGGCCGTAGGTGTGCGTTTCAGAGTTCAGGCTATGGATGATGGCCCGGGTGAGGTGTACACGTGAGTGAGGTCCGTGTGTGACCCTTCCCTACTGAATTGCACCCAGGTTCGTCTGTGCTCATCTCACAGCCCACCAATACAACTTGCCCGCCCGAATCTCTGATTATCGTCATATTGTTGGCTCCTTGCTCTTCCCCCCCCTGCCTGGCTCATCATCCCGAGCATCTACGACCATGTATTCTACGTCACATTTGTTCTTCTTTGGGGACCTGAATTTTCGACTTACACTTCCAACAACGAGTCCATATGCTGGAAGTGCTAACCTTCAACGCCTCGAGGCTGCACTTAACACGCAATCGGGACGAGAAGAACTTAAAGAGTTTGACCAGTTGCTGCTGGAGTGGAGGAAACGCACAGTTTTCCAAGGTCTTCGGGAAGGCGATTTCTGGGACTTCAAATGCAGCTACAAATTCAAGTTCGGAGAGGTAGACAAATATAGGTTCGTTCGATCCAGCAAATATGCCATTAATGTTCTGATTTTTCGTCCGTTTCCTTATATCGATATAGTGAACGGAGAACACCAGCTTGGACTGACAGGATTTTGTATGCGACTTACTCCGATTCGGCGGAAACCATGGATGGTACCGGCATCACCAATATCTTGTACACTTCTATTCCATCATACGCTACATCAGATCATGTACGTTACAACCCATCTTCAATTCTCTCCTCTGAAAAAAGAAATGACCTATCCCCTAGAAACCTATCGTCGCTCTCCTACTCCTTCCGTCCACATCCAGAGCTTCACCATCGGATAACGCTATCCCCTTACTTTCCCTCCCCCCTGACTTCACCCCGAAACCAGATCCCTTTTCCCTGATCAAGAAGTATACTGGGCGTGTCCTTGACAGAACCATCGGTTTCGCCTGGTGGCTGCTTGTTTTTATTGGAGCGGGCCACACTGTGGTCGGAATTGGTAATTTCATTTTAGGTTTCGGTGTTTGGACATGGTGGAAGTCGACACCAGGAAATGGCTCCGCAAACGTGTAGGTGGTACTTTTTTCGATGTTATCCGAGTCTATCTTCTGCTCCGTGATCTTCCATGGGGTGTCGTGGCTACGCAGGCGGTGTTTTTATTCTACATACCTGCTATTTCCGTTCACGATGGACCGAATATCAATGTGATCGTTGGAATCGCCCGCGGAGATCATACAATGATGTCTGACAGAGGTGCGATCACCCGCTGCATGTAAAATGCTGCCGCGGAGGGGCATATAGGATGCATGCTGATTCGTTGACCACGCATATAGAGAGAAATAGCCGCATTGGCACCCATTGTTGCTGATGATCTCCAGAGAGGCAGGTCTGCTTTTGGTGAGGTCACGCAATAACCTTTCTGGATATCCGTCCTAGTGCGGATCCGTTTTACAGCTGCGATACCGTGATTATTTTCATCGTAATGCCTTGGTTCGCAAGCGCTCAGTTTGCCGCTATTGGCAAAGGAAAAGAGTATCATTAAAGCTAGGGCAGTTTGGCACCTCATTTCCTATTGGAAGTTGGCAGAGGAAAATAGACACTGGGATGGCCATATAAGGCGCAATCCGTCGTGAGCCTCATGGCCGCTTCCTCGAGGACCGTCCACATGTTTTAATATCCGACCTAATACTGAGCCATTAATTCGCCCCTTGATCACACCGTATTCTATGATAGTACTATCAGCGATACGCCACGTCCTAATACTGCCACTGTGAGGATGCGCCCAAAGTCCCCTGCCAATATTAATCAAGGCACGGACCACGCCACTCTCTACATAGTGACGAGGGGTTAGATGAAAGATGAAATCATTGTTACGCCTTGGAAAGGCGTACAATAAGAGTAATTTGCAAGGAATTATTTCGGTAACTTGTTGTGGTGCTTTGTCTCAACCAAAAAAGATCGCTTACAAAGGCCCCAATAATTAGCACCGCATGTCTATCAACCATTATATTCTGAACATTACTAGGTCGGCTCAAACAACGAGTCCATTATCATAGATGACTTTGCCATGTTTGAAGGGTAGGGCCGGCCCGTCTCGCCGCTTCTCCCACGATTCCAAGATTAGATTACTGCCAGTTTAGTGACGCTATCGCCTTGCTCCAGCCGTCGCAGCACCTCCATACAGTACCAGAGAAAACATGGTCTGTCACAACCCGATTTTTTAACTGACACGTTTGTCGCCCTGATGAAGTCCCCAAAAGTCGCACACCGTAGACATCCCGCAAGAACTGAAAGACTCTATCCGCAAGTTTAGGTTCACTCGACACGCCGGCAATGCTGCGCTCGTGGTCAAGATCAACAAGCAAAAGTTGATCATGGAGGAAGTCGAGAGGTTCGACAATATTTCCCTCGAAGATCTGGCAGATGGTACGAGTAATCGAGTGCGTTTCCATCTCGAATATCATCTGAATTTCTTTTTCTTTTTCTTTTTTCCTTGTTTCTTCACAGAGCTCCCGGAAGCTTCGCCACGATATGTCGTACTTTCTTATAACCTCGTACACAAGGACGGTCGGATCTCGTCCCCCCTTGCCCTTATCAACTGGGCCCCTGCTTGCGAAACCAGCCTCCTCACACTACATGCAAGTGCTTTACTGGATTTTCAGAATACCGTACGCATAGCTTCAAGTTTCATCATCCAACGTGACTTCTGTGACCGATCCATTTGTTTAGGTCGACATTTCTAAGGTCTTGGAAGTGCGCGATGGGGCCGACGGCCTGACAAAGTCTGCGCTCGAAGCTAAGTTGACCTGATGAGAAATCGCTTTTTGGTATCAGGACACCTTGATATAGTTATACCGACGAGAGTAAATGGGAACATTGTAAACAACTACGCAAGGATGGAGGCGCAATTTGGATCGTTATAGCGGGGCGCCAAATGTGTAGGCATAGGAAACAGCTGCGAGGTAGAATTTCATCAGGCAATGTGTGATGGTAGTCAAGACTGTATTTTCATTCTCTGGACGCGGTAGCTGTTGACGATTCCCGCAAGCACCCAACTGTGTCCAACAACATAGAGGACACTGCAAATCCACAGACGAAGGAAAATAGGCTCTCCCAAAAACTCGACTCTGTACGCCTGGCTGAGCCACAACACTTGTGTCCCCATCCAGCAGATGAAATACTTGATAATCGACGGCCACGATAACGAAAGCTGGGGAATAAGAAGCGGTAGGAATAACAGATACCAGAGGAAATACTGCGATCGATGAGCGGTCAAAGTCCGAGTGAATTCACGTAACGAAGAGGTAAAATGTTGCACATACCTGTGAGGTGCAAACCTTGTTAAAGATAACGAATGTAGCTGTCTGCACGAACCACCCCATGATCATATCCTGTCTGGTACGGATAAAGAACAGGCCAGAACCCAAGGACAGGGTTAACTGGGTAAGAAAGTTCGTCAAAGGGGACCGCAGGAGGTTTTTCCACACCGATGACCGAGCAACTGTGGACGTCGATATGGCCGGATGAGTGAGATAAATCTGGTAGAAGTAGGGTGAGAAGTTATGTCGGTGATCGAGGCGGTGTAGATGGTAGAGATATGTCTCATGAAGGAATGGGTAACCCCAGCTGGCCAAGAGAGAACAAAATAAAACCATTAGCGGCACAGGAAGCGAAATTTCTAACCGCCAGAGATGCACTCACACGCAATACATAAGAACGCCAAGTACGAGGAAAGTTCCGGCGCTGATCAGAGTGAATCTTACTGTCTTGGTGGTCACAAAGACATCGATGTATTGGTTTATTCTGGAAAAGACGCCTCGCGCCGGAGCCTTCCCACTACCGTGCTGGTGTTCCGTGGCAATGATGCCAACGCACGACACCCCGTAGATAACGGGGTATATCTTCCAGTGTGCGCTAACTCCGAGAAGAACGGCGGCTGCACCCCACGAACCCCGCAAAGCGCAGAAGAGTGTGAGAAGAACCAAGAGAGAGAGGACTGACTCCGAAGACCCTCGGGTGGAGATGCCTATCACAATAGGGTTCAGAAGATGGAGAGCCACCAGAAGGACCGCACGGTGTGAATAAGCGCCTTCCGATATAGGAGTCGTCGTGGTATTTTGGGTGTCATCGTCTGCTTTCGGGTGGCAATGAGAGGAACTCGCAACCTGGGGTGTGAAACGGGGAGGGGGCGCATTACTTGCAATAGAACGCGAATGGGCGCGTGGAAGGATATCAGAGACGAGGAGGTTGTGCATCAATATCCCTGCGAGGATATCACATCCTGCAAATAGATATTTCCCAAAAGATTTGTGTATCCACTTGTTGGGTGCAAGAAGAATTGCCAACAGAGGCGTGTAACGGTAGGTCTCTCGACGATAGGGGCTGATCGATGATGCCGCATCCGCATCGACATCGACAAGCTGTAGAGTTAGGGGAGGTCTAATTCGGATGTAAACAGCACACGAGCACTCACTCCCCGACGTTTAACCATCTTCCGAGAAGACCCTGGGCATGGTTCAGTGGTCCGGGTGTTAGGGTGAAGGAAGTCGCATCAGAGAATACGAGGTAGTCGACATCGGTATATTTCACAAGTGAATGAGCATCATGCCATTCACTATAAAGGATAAGAGCAACTCGAATAACGGCCGAGAAGACTAGAAGTCCTTTAAACGAGGTGATGACAGTAAACTTCATGAATTGACTAATGAAACCAGGGACGAGTTCGTATCATCGCGTCACTTGCAGACGCGGGGTCAGACGCGTCGGTGGCAGCAAGAAGCGCCGAGGTGACGTGGCAAAACGTAATATTCTCTTGACCACTCAAACTACTCGAGAGCCAGAGAATAAAAGAAGTGGCCATTAAAATTGGAGCACAAAAGTTCTAGAAAAGAGGGATACTACTAATACTACTACGACAAAAACCGCAACGGAGGATCGAGGGAAGCTTAGATCTATGGGGCCGAGATAGTGAGCATAAAAGAAATGAGGGCAGGGGCAGCATGTTGACGTACGTATTGAGAGATCCAGCGGAATCCTGCAGGTGATGTTCGTTCGAATCAACAAATCAACATGGAACACAGAGTGAAAAAAACTGACCGTCGCCATAGCCTTGTCGCAGAACGACCGAGCACATGAAAATTTCAATGGGGCGTATATCGCTCAACGGTACCTTTCCCTGGAGACAAGTCAAACTGGGCACACGCATCTCAAAACAATAACCACAAGCTAACCTTGCCGGTAGTCTGGTATAGGCCCAGGTGGTGCCTAAGCTCTTCCTCGCTCACAGCGCCCGGCGCATCGATCTTGTTACCTAGAATGAGGAAGGGCACCTTGGCGAGCTGTTCGATGGAAAGGAGAGCATCGAGCTCGGCCTTTGACTCCGTGAAGCGCTCAAAGTCGGCGCTGTCCACGAGGAATACAATACCATCGACTTCGGGGAAGTAGTCACGCCAGAGACGGCGTGCTGCGAGAAATGGGTTCATACTGGCAGCAACGTGGTAAAGACGGCAGCACGCACCCTGTTGATGACCACCCAAGTCATATGTCGTGAACTTGACGTTGCCGATTGCCAGCTCCTCTGAGGCTAATAATGGTTGACGTGAGGGGACAATACCACAAGACAGGCGGAAATGAACTGACTTGGGTGGAGCGTAGGTTGGAGAGTGGCCAATCTGTCGTTCTTGAGCATGTGCAGGAGTGTCTACACGTTCTCGTCTGGTGAGAGGTACCAGAAACAACGTAGGTCCAAGGCATACCGTCTTTCCGGCGTTGTCTAGGCCCAAGAAGAGGATTTTGGCATTCTTGTGCAAGAGACCTGCAAAGATGAAACGAAGTGAGTGTGACGACGGAGACGGGAGAGAAGGTGGCTGACCCAATTGAGCGAGGACGTCCCAGAACCAATTGACGATGAACATGGTGTGCGAAACTAAGGAAGAGGAATTGAGAAAAGGATTGACGCTCTCGGCGTTGCAGTAGAAAGGTGTGTTCGGATTAGAGCACGTCGCGCGGGACCTTCCTTTGTCTCAGGCTAGGTGTGACGAATGTCGTCACAGACCTTAACTGCAGTCGTGGCATGGCTGGCACTGGCATACGTGTACCGTGTAGAATGACGTGGATGCATTTTTCTCTAAACTTCAACGCATACTGTATTCCATCATGTAACAAATGACAAAAATAACACGAGAACTGTAGGCGAGGTCTGACACACACTCTGCATAGTAAAATAAAATAAAAATAGTAACAGAGCGTGTTCTTATACCTGACCGACTTCCCTCTGCGCTGAACTGAATCACCTCGTTCTTCGTGGGCAATAACAGTAGAACGGGTACTGTCTAAGAAAGTCGCGCTTGAAGAGAAGAAAGGTGAATCTCGCGGTCACTGTCCAGTCTTTGTTTGTAACTGTTGAGTCCTCGTTAACTAATCGGGCCGAACCACTGCGGAACCTAACAGCCGGAGAGCCCGCGCCCGCCAGTGAGTGACAGAATCGGATATCTCGGTCTTTCTCTGCGCTTTACACCTTCAAATTTGTTGGCCTCGATTATGTTTCCATCTTACTCTTGACAATCATGATCACCGAACTCTTCCTAGAATTACTTCTGGTTGTCTGTCTGGTAGTGGTTGAGGCAGCAAAGCCGCACCGTGACTCCGCCCCGATCGTTGTAACACCAGTACACCATTACACTCACGACCCAACCACTCAAGTAACATTCCATTCTATACCATCGCCATCAGATACACCTATGCCTTCAATGACCTTGAAGGCAACTCCGACCACAATTTATCGCCCGATGTCTAGGGGGAATTCGCTACACACCCAATGGGATCCCGTCGAGGTACTTGGACCGGATGTCGAGGACCGACACACGCTGTCCCAGCTGGCACGCATCAGTGGCAATGCCTACGCTCTTCCAGGACAAAAGAACTGGTATGATGTCGATCCTGCCTGGAATATCGTAAGTCGTCCTGTAATCGCCCACCGACCTGACGTTTAATTGTTTAATCATCATGCCCAAGAGCTTTCCCTTCGGCTGGGAAGACCGTACCATAGGGTTTCGTGGGCATGTCTTTTTGTCTTCTGACAACAACACGGTGATACTCTCCATCAAAGGCACCACGGTTCAAGGGCCAACGTCCAAGAAGGACAAGTACAACGATAACCTTCTCTTTTCATGTTGTTGTGCCCGCGTCGATGTTTCATGGGCTTTCTCAACCGTCTGCGATTGCTTCAGCGGACATTGGACCTGCGACAACATGTGTCTGACCAGAGCACTTATCGAAGACAGTTTATTTTATTCCGTCGGTATGGTACGTATTGAGATTCCGTCCTAGATAGTACTATTTCCCGGTCTCTATTGATACGTTTTCAAAGAACTTGATCAAAAATCTCACGCTCATATATCCGGAGGCCAATGTCTGGCTCGTCGGTCACTCTCTTGGCGGTGCTCTTGCATCCTTGCTGGGTACAACGTTCGGCTTCCCTGCCGTCGCCTTTGAATCTCCAGGCGAGCGCCTTGCTGCGCAGCGTTTACTCCTTCCCATGCCCCCTCTATCGAACGTATCCGGCCTTCCCATCGCCCCGGTCACTCATGTCTATCACAATGCGGACCCAATACCACAGGGCGCCTGTACCGGCTTTAATTCTGCCTGCTCTTCAGCAGGCTATGCCCTGGAAACACGATGCCATTTAGGCAAAAGCATTGTCTATGATACAGTAGGAAAGCTAGGATGGCGTGTGTCTGTAAGGGCCCATCCAGTCAAAGAGATCATTTTACGTGTCCTAGAAAGCGATCAAGAGTGGGAGGAAGGTCGAGATGTTCCGTTGGCGGTCGAAGAGGTTGATTGCATTGTAAGATCATCTAGTAGCGCCTTTAAGCCAACTAATTCTGTGTCACATCTAGGACTGTTATAAATGGGAGTTCGGGGATTTTAAGGACAAGATATCGTAATCCGCGCCGTCAATATCATAGCCTGCATGTCTTTAAGAACATATTGTAAAGTTTCATGAATCGGCTTCGAGTAACTGCTCATAAGATGGGTTCAGTTCCCCCGATCCACCGTCCCTGGACATAAACCCTCCTTATATTCCGGTCATCGCCAGTGAAAAGGAACCGCTCCAACCACATCTCTAACTCTAGTTTCTTATTCTCCATGCACTTCACATGGAGCTCTTGGTCAAGATCCGTATCCCACAGTCTCGGGTTACCCGTATCACCACAAACGCTAACTAGCAGAGCATCAAATGCCTTGCCTGGAGCAAACGATCCTATACGGTCTTCCAAACAACAGACTTGTGCACCGCCAAGTGTTGCAAGGTGCAGCAGCGTTGCGATAGAAAACTGACGACCCGCAAACGTAGATGAAGGTGCAGCAGGAGATTGCATGGCCCAAATTTTAGACGCAATGGAAGCATGCTGGATCTCGGTGAGAATGGAGGAAGAGAAACCTCCCGAGACATCCGTGCCTAGGCCGACCTATGAGTGTTCGCTGATGTTCAGCGACTTACAAGCAGACAAGACTCAAGAGGTAATCACCTTTATTCCGTGGTCAATGAGCTTGCCGACCGGGCACACCCCACTGCGCAGGTTGAAATTACTCGTCGGGCAATGACTCACTCCGGCACACTTATTCTTTATCAACACGATCTCGTCCTCCTCCAAGTGGACGCCATGTGCGAGTATGGTGCGTGGGCTGAGTAGTCCATACCTGTCATACACGTCTGCGTAGGAGTTGGCCTCGGGGAAGAGCCCGAGCGTGCTCTTGATTTCGCCCTTGTTCTCAGATATATGCGTCTGAATCGCGAGCGATGGGTCGTCGTTTGCCATTTTCCCAAGTGCAGACAGAAGATCACGCGAGCATGAGATGGCAAACCGAGGCGTCAGCACGGGCTCTACGAGATGTGGCGGAGGAAAGGAGCGAATGTGGGAGATAAGGGCACGCGTTTCATTGATCGAGTCGGAAACACTTTTTTCCACGTAGTATTCCGGCGAGTTGCGGTCCATATTACATTTCTAGGCATCCCAGGGGTGTTATTTGGGGCCATTCCGAAGTGAGAGGGCTGCCAAAGGTATCACGCACCCCTACGAAGGCGCGCTGGCCTAGATATGGTGATGAGCTTACAGAAAAAGATCACAGAACTGAGCTGAAACCGCTCACCATACTCCTTGATGATATCGGCAAGTATCTTGGTAGCTTCAAGATGTAATGTTCCGTAATAACAACAAGTGGTCGTCTAGCGCCGGAATGAGCGACTCGAAAGTACGACAGAGAAAAGACCATCGGGGTACCCCGGAATCGATAAATCGTTTTACTATTGGCTCGTATGCTTCTCGGGCAAAATTCACGTCAGAGAATCGAGCCTCCATGGGGAACGTTGTTTTCTCTAGCCAGTCGAGTAGCTCATACTGCTGCCCGCTGGGTTCCGACTTGTGTGAGTGAACACGCTCAACCATGCGAGGCGAACTCACCTCCCGATATTCGGGAATTGCGGTGCGTGCTATGTATTGTCACCCGTAAATCAGCGAACCGATCACATGCCTAGGAACGTTGAGTGAAAATGCGCATACCGTGTGGGTATCTACGAAACCTGGCAGGACAAATTCGCCGTGTTCGAGTCTGATGAGGCGTGCACTATCCATTTCATGCCGAGCAAGGACGTCCCTTAGGGTAGATTGGGGGACATCCTCCTCGATCCAGACAATTTCACCACACGGCCCCACAGCAAGCAGACACCTCGGCAGAGCCTGGAAGGACGAGATAGACGTCGGATTGACAACGGGGCCGTAGATTACGAAGGGGCAGTGAGACATTTCAAAAAGCGGCATTGGAAGAGTGGATGGGAATAACGGAAGGCTGTACTTGTGGTCGAGGTTACGGTCAGTATTAGTGGCACAGGCGACGCCACAAGGCACAATTATGACTGCTGCGCCGAGATGCAAAGCTGTGGGTGACCAAATGACCAATCTGTGACACACTGTAATGTAAAAAAAATGTTAGTCAGTGGAAAACCAAGCAGGTTCATGTCACCGATATAAGCGCTTGTTTCCTTTTTGGGCCGTCAGAGGTGAGATATGAGATAGAACGGGCACCCGCGCGGTAGTAGTGTTTGTGTTTGAACTGAAGGCGTGAAGAATCAAACCTAATGCATCAGAAGTGGGAAGACCCACTGGCACTTCTGAAGGATGGAAGGCAAAGTACTTTGGGCGTTCTTTAGTTTCATACACTTACAGCAGCAACTAAGTTAGGAGAATTGGACTCAAGTATGTGCATTGTGCACAAGCAAGAGATGGCATGATCATATCGGCCAATGGTTTTCACAGATACCAGTGTGAGGAAGTATCTATTGTAATGTGCAGTGCTAGTGCAGTGACCATTCAAGGTCAACGATTGATCGTATTGATCAACAGTCGTGGCCAGCCGCGGAAAGCAGCAGCAGTGCTGAGCCCGGCTCGGCTCTTGTTTGGGCCACACACAGTACGTAAGACGTCGTAGAATAGTATTAGTACGGCCTTCCCTGGCCTTACAATACATCCTTCGCATTCTCAAGGCAGAAGGTCAACAAGACATGAAACTTTTACTTTTCTGCAAAGTGGAGTTTGGAAGCACTCCCTAAATCTGAAAAATGTATAAAAGGTCTCCCCTCCTCCTAACGTTAAAGCCCCAGCCCGAGTGCTTTCTTTCTCCCCAATTAGACCAACGTTGCATTATGTCCAGTCCTGCATTCCATGTCTAGAACGTCGAATCAACGTGCTATAGTACCACGTTCCTTGGATCAAGGAATGACGTCTCCGTATGGCCTGAAGAACCAGACGCAATCGTATGTAAGTACATTGAGACAACCTAGCCCAGTTCTGACTCCCCTAACAGAAAACCACTTTCTATCAAACGCCTATTGGATGGGTGATCAAAGGCGGTTCTCAGTATATAAGCGCTAGCGTTTGTCTCTTTAGTTGTTCTACTGCTTCCTTCTGACGCAGATAATCGTTAATCCGGGGTGGCACGGTCAAATGGGCCTCAAACCCATACCTCTGGAAAATCGAGGTCGGAGCTTTGACATAAGACCATCAAATACATCTAGCGCAATCCGGTTGAACTCAGAACTCTCAATACAGTGTCCACATCAGTGACGTATGGGACCGAGAACCAGTAGTTGTATGTGAAGGAAGGCGGAACTGAGGTTCGTTCTTCCGTGTCGGTAAAGGTTTTTGCTTGACACATCATTCAGGTGTTCTTAGGGCCGAAGGAAAAAGCAAAACAATCTACGTGGAGGCCGACTCCGGCTTAGGCATTGTTCTCATTGTCCACTAGCTAGACGGTACATGACAACGGTTTGACTAGATTGGATGTCGGTCAGATGACTCGTACTATCGTGGCGCGTATCAAGTGGGTAATTTTCTGTGTGTAGCGTGACTCACATGTATGGACTTTGCGACCTGGCCTTAAGCTTGGTCTTTTGCATAATACAAAAGGTTTGTCTTACGATCCCCGAGCTTGGGCCTTCCGAGTCGTCTTTGGCTTTGGCGAGTCTCCGACTTGTACTCTGAGGCTCGAGGCGTCGAGTATGCAGCAAGATTTAGTTCCGTATTGAACCCGAATGCTGAACCAATCCTTGACGTGTCAAGGGCTCAACAGTACGCCCATGTGACACCCGATCCTCGACTTTGATTTTGACCCCATCTTGTGCTTCGGGTCGGCTAATAAGCGACTGGAACACGACAAGCGCCTGCTACGCCTGACATAAGATCAAGTTATCCCTGATCCGAAGCCACAGCCTCTGCGAACGACACAGTATCGAATGGCCCCGACGCATATGATTACACCTAACACCGACCTACCAGATAAGTCACTACGAGCCTATACCATCCAGCGCAGAGATTAGAAGAGGAACTTAGAAACGACACGACCAATACACGAGGTGACAGGTTTAATATAAAGTGAGGTCGTTTCTCGAACCCAATCCCCTACGGGCCTACGAACGACGGCGAGAGCTTCCAGGAGCGGCAGGGTATTTTTTGGGAATTTCACTAGAGAGAATGTTGAGCATTGAAATAGAAAACGGTACATGGTCTGGTATTCAGCTGAGACACCCCGCCATCCTCGCGATATGGAACGTGTAGCATGATCCACGCGTTGACCAAACCTTCTGAAATGAACCTTTCATACGTATGATGACCTGGGACTACCTCATGCATGCTTGAAAGCCGATATTGACGCGGTAGAGCAACGATTCGCGAGTCGATACAGCCCTGTTCCGATAGGGAGCGACTACGAGAAGAGAGAGGCATCTTCAAGTTCTGCAGAGAGGCCGAAAAGAACTGCGATTTCCGATTTGCTCCATTAGGACAGTCATGGTTATGTCCGAAGGAGTAAGACGTCAGATGAGAAGTTCAGCAGCGAGGACCCAGAGGGAGCATTGCCACTGAGAGGTCCATCGCTTTGTGTTTGGGCTTTCATCTTGTCTGATCCAAAGTCCAAGGCTCTGACCTGGTCCAGTCTGACTTGGCGATATAGTTGGAACCTGACCATAACAAAAGGGGGAGGGGTTTTTTTGTAGACAGGATCACTGAGAGATAGGCGAAACTGTGGCAGAGATGGGGGTGAGAGCAATTTAGTGTAGGTCATTTGGTCTAACCATGAGAACTAGGTTCCCGCCGTGACATGCGGACCTGGCTATCCTTAGTTGGTGAATAATGTGGCAGATCTCTTCAGGCCTGGGCCTTGTTGACATGTGACCATGAGCCGCTTGCGTGTCAAATGCCTGTACACGTTTTTTCGCAAGCATCACGGCTTCTTGGGCATTATGACGTGCATGCCTATGAAGGTTGGTGTGATCCGCTACAACAAAGTATAAGAAGCTTGTTTCCAAAGCCCGCTGACCCACATACCGTCGTCGAAATCGATTTCGGCCAAGGAAGCTAGGTCGGCGTCATCCAGGTCGGCGCCCATAGGGACATCTTCATGAGGTGCTTCACCCTGTATTTCTGCGGCTGTTTAAAGGAATGATAAGCTCATACGAAACAAGGGGGAGCTCAACAGGGAGCTCACTCTTGAGTTTGTTGCCCACGAAGTGACTGTACAACTCCGTCTGACTGATGAGGAACTCAAGTTTGCGAGCCTGCCGTGCGCCCTCTCGCTTCTCCTCTTCAATCTTTGCGCGGTCTGCGGCTTCTTTGTTCTACACGCTTGCGTACATCACGCTCTTCCTTCTCGTTTTTCTTCCAGAACACAAGCATTTCACGCATAAGACGCTTGCTTTTCGCCTATACATCTTTGGTCGCCTTGGGGGTACGATTGTATGGTCTGCGGGCCTGTAAGGACGCGAGAGTGGCTACGCGCTTGCACTGAACTTGACGTTGTTGATAGCTCATTGCGCAGTGTTTATACACCTGAAGAAGGGCTGTCTCAGTGGCGAACGGGCTATGAGTTTTAGGCGAAAAAGAACTTGCCTTTGGAATCTCCCTGCGTGCAATGTTCTTCCACAC